>VZRQ01000963.1:574796-585367 GCA_013397975.1 Machaerirhynchus nigripectus | reverse complement strand
GGCTTTGCGCGCAGAGGGACGGACTCTCACAAGTTTCTCAAACTGTAAAAAAATCTCTACGGAATTTGCCTCGGGTGGTTTAGTTTGTGTCAAATTTCAAGGGACAGGGAAAATAAACACTTTCAACCTTCTCTGCAACGAGTCGGGTTGTCAGAAACAAGGAAGAGGCTGAGTATAATAATTACCAAACAGCACACATTTAAACTGAAAATTAAATCAAGTTTTTATTCAAAGCATCTATTAGAATGACAGCACATCAACTCTTCTGCTTTTAACTCATGCCAAACTACGACTTAAATCTTTCAAAGCACTGAACAATTTCTTGTATGTAATCACTCAATAAAAAAAAAAGCAGTCTTCCACATCCCGTCTTTGCTTCTTTTACTTGGTATTTTACCCAAAACTTGTCATGATCCAAAACTGCTTCAGCTGTCTGAATTTTGTCTATGGCAAAGTACAATCCAATGTACTTGTCATACTTAAAAGACCTGAGCAAATATTCCGGCTGACTGAAAAAAAGAATTTAAAAAACTCAAACCTGACAACAAAAAAACCCACCAAAAAACTCACAACCAATCCAATGAAGTAAGATTCCAGTCTGCAAGTGGCCGGTAATTACAGAGTCTCCTGCCTTGTGAAATACTACTCAGGAACAATTCTGAGTTATGATTCAGAATTACAACAGTTGTATGTTCAGGGCTCATTTTGAGATCAGACTATTCACATGAAACCAGATGAACAGTCAAAAGCATGTGATTGTTTTTAGAAACACAAAACCTACATACATGAATTGAATTACCAGTTTTACATAGGTTAAGAAGCCTAGTTTTTTTCAGAAGCTGAAGCAGAAGTTAAACCGTATCACTGGTGCAAAATTATTTACATTCAATGGAAGAGACTTTTTTTTTAAATGATTAAATTACTTTTTAGTTAAGTGCATCAACAGAAGATTTAAACAAACTGGGTTAATGAGATTTTCAACCACAACAGGTTATCAGAGAACACACTTCAACAGCTGCAGTTTCTGATGTAAAACCACTCTACTTTTCTGGAACAGCTGTATGCATCTGGTCAGTCTATATCAAGTGATCGATAAAATGTTTTCTTCTTTTTCAGTTAAAGTGAGAGGGAAAGAGGCTTCCCTTCTCATCTGAATTTCCTGACTTCCAACAAGAGGAAGAAGTTAAAGCAAGCAGGTCAGTAAATACACATTACTAATATCCCCTTAAGCAGTAGCTTAACAACAACAACCAACAACAAAACCACACACAAAAAGTCCAATCTGAAAACAAAGTTTTGTTAGCATATTAGGAATCTCTGGCTGCCTTCAAAGCAAAGTATGGAAAAAGATCACCATGAGACAATCCTACTCAAAGTATACAACATTCAAAAAGTGACAAGATACCCTGTTAAACATTTTATATCAGCATCTGCGTACTAGGCAGCATTCTGCAACTTCATTTATTTGGGAAATACATGAAATCACACTGTTAACACACTTGTAACTACCTTTGGAAGCCTATTTTCTAATTATATAGTGAATACTTTTCTGCAGTGTTTAATTTATAGCTGTGCTACGGTTAGTGAACAAAAAATCGGCATGTTATCCTGGAGTAAAGCAGTAAGGTGGCTTTATGCATGGTAAGTATGGAGGCTTCTATTTGCTAGTCATTATATAAAAGCAGTACTTTAAAACTTAGTGTTTGCTAATAGAAGACCTAGAATAGTTTACTACAAATTCATACCACCCTGTAAATAACCCCTTTAATAACAAAATCAAGTGCCAAATCACTACAGGGTCCAAAAACACCTGAAAAAATATTACCAATTGTTTACCTTTTTCTAGACTTTGCAAGACTAATCATTTTCAGATAAAACAATGTGCAAAACTTCCCAACTACACATGTTAGGAATAACAAGTGCTACCAAGAGATTCTGCTGAAACCAAATCAAAAAAACATGAAGCAGCCAAGTCAAGCCTCATACCTTGAGCAGTCACAGTGAAGATATTCCCTGCATGAAGCATTTTCTTTCCCTGTACAAGTTGAAATAACTAACCTTTGCCCTTCGCCTTGGAGATGCTAGGTAAAGATACACTGACATTAGAAAAGCATGGTTTCATTGCTGTTTAACAATATCCCCAGACCCATCACTTTGCTTAAATAGTCAGATAAATACTTTTTTGCCAGCCTTCTTTGGCCACATGTACCATCCTGCTAATTGCGAACACTTTGTTCAGAAAGTGTTTCCTGTGAAATCTGCTTCAAATAAATGAGTTAACCTTGCAAAATCTAGCTTCCCATGACACATAAATTTGTCAACCCTGCCTTATGCAGTCCCATATTTACAAAATACTTAGAAATTTTACATCTGTCTTCTACCTTACCAAAAGTGCAATTCTCTCACCCCATGTTATGGGGCAACAACATTCTTCATAAATTCTACAGAATAGCAGCCTATTATAAGCAAATAAGGTGCTTAGCTTATGCTTGGGATCTAACTGGTTAAGTAACACCAGAAAGTATGTTTTTTATGGGCACAGACTGCTCCTCCTATCTACTGTCGCAGGGGTGCCACAGCTAAGTTTGCCAGCTCAATGAGCGCCAGCGCGCCATGCATGCGTTCACGCTGCTCCTGGAGGCGGCGGTGGCGAGCAGCTGAATGAGCGCTGTTTTTCTCTTCATCATCCTCTTCGTCAGACTGAAGATACTCCATTGGGTCCTGCTGTTCCTGATCTGTTTTCTGGATTGCTTTGGTCTTCAAAGCAGGGGCACGCTGCTCTCTAGTCTCCCAGTATCTGTAACATCAAATGTGAGGAATACTTGTAAAATCCTGACTCGCACACCTACAATTCAAAATTGAAAAAACCTCCCAAGCCCTAGCTTGCATCCAGCTGGGCACTGCACTTGGCTTTATCTTTCAGCCCTTACATAGCAGTATTTAAGCTATCAGAAACCTTATTTTTTCAGTAATTTAAGTGTAAAGTGCCCAAATGAACATCTGTGGCAGATTTCGTGTCCCCACTGTGTTCTCAGTAGGCATTTCTCCATAGGCATACACAGCCCCTCATACAAACGCAAATTCAGCAAAACTGTAGCACTAGCTAATAAAGTATTAGCAGGTGTTAATCAAGCAAAGAGAAGTATTTAAATAGAGAGCAAGCACAAACCAAAACAAAACAGAAAGGAAAAGGTTTCATGAGGAACTTTTGTCTTGACCAGGAGTTCATAATTCTTCAAGAAGAAGCAAGGCTGTGTTGATGTGTACTGGAAGAATATCTAGTTTTGGTTTCTTGGGTTTTACTATCCTGAAGAATAAATGCGGTCTCAGACCACCCTTTTAAGTATTTTGAGAAAAGTGACACCATGAGGAAACTTACTTTGCTAGCCACTCAGCCACAGCTTTATTGTCAGCCGTCTGCTTCTTACTCAGCCTGTCCGTGAGCTCTTCCCTCTTCAGTCGGGCGTATGGATGTTTGGGACAATGACGGTTTGCATGTGTGAATCTGCTTAGACAGCCTTAAAAAACCACAAAGTGACAATGAAGAACGTGTTCCAGAAGGCAGGCAATCAAAGAAAGTGTATCATCTCTGGGATGGAAATGCCACTGAATCCAACCTTCCCCATTCACAAAAACCCTTGGTTTGGTTGAAACCTGAATGCTCTAGTTCCAAGATTAGTAACATGCCCCATCATTTTATACACTAGTATCCACTGACAGAGAATGTATGCATCCTTAGATACATACTTGCAGAATAAGGCAGATTCTGCATGGCTCTTCCCTGCCCTAAAAGTTCCACCAAAATTAAACTCCCAAGCTTTTGCCATGTGAACACACATACACTTCCAGTATTAGTCTGACCCCAGAAAGCTGCAAATTGTTCTCTGATTACTCACCATTCTCTGAGCAGACAAAAGGTTTCTCTCCTGTGTGGAGACGCTGGTGAGTTTTGAGCTGCCCACTTTGTACAAAGGCTTTCCCACAATCCGGGTAGTCACATAAATAAGGCCTTTCACCTTAAAAATTTTAACAGAAGAGATTTGTGAAAGAGGATTACTGCCATAGTACCCAGTGGTGGTCCCTGGCTTGAGACTTGCACAAGCAATCTCCCATTTTACCCGCTCAGAAACTTACACCTACTTAAAAAGTCCTGGTGTACTTTGAAATGCATGCTCTATGCTACTGGACAATATACTTATTTCCAAAGAGGAAAAAAAGAAACTGTGTATTTCGTTGTCATATGTTCTGATTCAAGGCTCTTAGCACTACATAAGCTTTGTCCTGTGAAACTGTGCACCTGTAGAGCAAGAAATATATAAAGTAAAGGGACAAGTAAATTAATTCAAGTTGTAACCACATAAATTTTATCCTTACCATAGCCTGAACTAGCATAAAGTATCTGAGGTCAACATTTTTACGAGGTTGTAGAAATATCTCATTAGGAGAAATATCTCATGTTTGAGAAAAGTTACAATGATGGAGGCTGCATGAGAAACTTATTCCAGATTTAACTTTTCTTAGGACAGTCATCAAGGAAGATTTCTCCATGCAAACTGCAGCCAGAAGAGCAAAGGTAGCAGGTGTCTTCTTCCTCAAGCAGATCTGACTGCACACACTACACAAAGGCATGCCATGCCACCAACCTCAGGAAGGAAACAAAACAAGGGTGAGTCTGGCTCACCAATTCAGAGGAATGACACCAGGGTAAGCTCTACTCAGTTAAGTAGTTCTTACAAGTTCAACACACTGTACGGCCAAGTGAAATAACATCTTTTGACCAAAAAACACGAGCAAACTGTTGTTTAATATCATTACCTAGATTAGTCATAGTGACTTGAGTCATAAGGAGATGGCGAGAGCCAAGGCTTTTGTGGGATTTTGTTTGGCTGGTTTTGGGGGAGTGCTGGTAGTTTTGTCTGTATTGTGAGCAACATTTGTTCATATTTTATGGCAAATACAGAGTGCTGTTGAAGAAAAAAAAATGGATTTGCTTGTTTTAAAAAAACCTAAACAGCATCTTCAGTTCAAGCTCAGCTGAGTCTTGAGTGAGGTCATAATATATTTCAACTTAACTGCAAATTGCCTTCTCAATACACTTCAGTAAATTAGCATGACCACCTCCACCCTAGAAAATGAATTTTAGATGGTGGGAAAAAACCAACTGGGTGGTGATTTTAAGCATGTGGACTCTTCTCTCAATATTTAAACACACTTCTTAGGATGTTACAGTCCTGAAGTTGCCAGCCACTTTTAAAGTTACTGTAACCTTTTACAGCAAAACTTCAACTGTGATGTGAAAAATACATCAGAAATGTATTGTAAAAAAATCACAGAGAAGAGGCAATCAGGATACAAAGTGCTTCCAAGCTCAAGTACAAAGCACCAAGCTCAAGACTAGTTCTCTCTCTTAAGACTTAAGTCTGTAATATCGACAGATAAAATCTTTACACAATTTGCCTATACTATTATAGCCCAAATTGCTGCTACACTTCCCTAGGACAAACATGGTTACAAAGACTTTGATTGACTAAGAAGCACTGGGAGCAGAGTATGATTAATTTAGCAGTTACAATAATATCATAACAGGTCAAGTTCTTTGAGGTTCCTTCATCTTTGTTTGGGGGGTTTTAATTCCTTCCCAGGTGCTTCCTAAGTGACTCACCCCAGCTATTCACACCTTCCTTTTACTTACCGGTGTGAGTTCGTTTATGGGCTTGCAGTGACTTCTCTCGTGGAAAAACCCTGTTGCAAATATTGCAGCGTATCCTGCTGGAAGAGTGCTCGCCTTCACTGATCAGGTCTCGGACAGTGTCTGCTCTTGGACGGCCACGTCTTATTCCATCCTGGGTGTAAATAACGAGGGAACTAAACTCAGGCACTTCCTCCCCCCTGCAGTTTGGCCAAGGGGCACAGCATCCCCTGGAGCAACGGCATGACCAAGGATGGTGCTGTGACAGCACAGAGCCACACCAGACTGTGCCCAGCCCATTCCTAGCTCACTCCTAATGGCTGTGCTGCGGCCGGTGCAGGAGGGGAGATGACAGGTACCACCATGTGCTCAGGAACAAGGGGAGAAACTGACAATGGGATCACAGAATGGGTCAGGTTGGAAGGCACCACAGTGGGTAATTTGCTCCAAACTCCCTGCTCAAGCAGAGTCATTCTAGAGCACATGGCACAGGATTGTGTCCAGGCAGCTCTCGAGTATCTCCAGTGAGGGAGACTCCAAAAGCTCTCTGGACAACCTGTGCTAGTGCTCAGTCACCAACACGGTAAAGAAATTCCTCCTCATACTGAGGTTGAACTTCCTATACATCAGTTTCTGCCTATTCCCTTTTTCTCTATAGCTTGTGACAACCAAGCAGAGCCTGGGTCCATCCTCTTGGCACCCTTGTCAGATATTTATATACACTAATAATGTCCCCTCTCAGTCGTCTTTTCTCGAGGCTGAACAGGACCAGCTCCCTCAGCCCTTCCTCATAAGAGAAATGCTCCAGTCCCTTAATCATCTTTGTTGTCCTAAAATGGACTCACTCCAGGAGCTCCCTATCTCTTGTACCGAGGAGCCAGAACGGGACAAAGCACTCCAGATGCGAGGAGAGAGAGGACAAGGTGGGTTTTTTTTGATGGCAAAAGTGCTTTTTTTAGTTTTTTGGTTTTGCTTTTAAAAAGGGGGAGAACGGGCAGCTGCTCCGTCCCCTGCCTTTTCCGGGCCGCGCGCGCCGCTGCCGGAAATGACTTCACTTTAAATGCCCGGGCGGAAGCGCGGGCGGGGCGCGCGCCGCGGTGTCACCCTGCAAGCGCGCGGCCCGCCCGCCTCCGCCCGCCGCGAACTCACCTTCATGTGTCGGTGCCGGCCGCCGCTCCCCGGGCTCCCCGCCTGCTCCTCGTCCCCGGCGGGGACTCTGCCTGCTCCCCCGCGGGGCGGCGGGAGGGCTGAGGGACCGGCGGTGCTGTCGCCGCCGCCGGGGCTGAGGGTCACGTTGTGCGCGTTCTCGCCCCAGCGCCACGGGTAGACCATGAAGTCGCTGAAGCCGGGACTGGTGGGGACGGGCGGGACGGGCATCGGCTCCTCGCCCCCGCTCCCCCCCGAGGAGGGTTTGATCGGGGTGGTTTTGATAACGGAGACCAGGACGCGCTTCGGGGAGTCCTGGCAAAAAATCACCGGGGGAGGACCCGGCGGCAGCCGCTCCGCCATCGCCGACCCCTCGCGGGCAGCGGCGAAGGGAGTGCGGAGAGAGAGAGAGAAAGGAGGGCGCTCCGCGGCGGCACGGCCCCGCTATCCGCGCCCGTGTCCCGGGATGGGCCGTGCAACTGCACGGATGTCCCGCGGCCGTTGCCACCTGTCGCCACCCGGGCCCGCCTCAGCCGCTCATCACTGAGGACGGCGGCTCCCTGTGGTCTCGGTGCCTTGCCCTCCGCACCCCTCCGCCTTCGCGGCCACCCCCGAGCGGATCCGCCAAGTCAGCGGCGGCCCCCGGCCATGGCAGGGGCCGGAGCGAAGCAGTCACAGAGTCCCCGCACCTTTCCGAAGCGAAGCCGGCCCCGCTGGCAACCCCGGTCCCGGCGATGCCCGAGCAGGAGCCGCCGCCGCCGCCGCGGTACCTCCGCGCTCGCCGCCCGGGTCGAGCCCTAGGTTTTCCCGCGTTACGTTTCGCGCCCGAGCGCAGCCAATCATCCGGCCCGGCGCGAGTGTCACGGGGAGTCTGTTCCCGCCGGCCAACCGCTGGGCGGGAAAGTCGGCGGCCGCGCCTCTAGGGGTGGGGCCCGAGGGCGAGGCCGTGAGGGCTCCTGCCACCCTATTGGGCAGCCGCCGGGCTGACGGCGCCGGGCAAGGCGCTGATTGGACCACCGCAGCGGGGGAGGGGGGAGGCGGGGTCGTGCTCCCGGGCAGGTTTGGCGCGCAGTGGCTGTGGGCGGGCTGCGCGGGCCAATCCCGTGGCAGCGCCGCGGAGTTGGCGCGCCCGGCGGGTTAAAGGGGCCGACCGGCGGTGGGACAGGGGTCGTGGCTTTGCTTCCCTGGGGCGGGGGAGATCCTTTCCTTTCCCCTGCCGGGACCCTGCCCTCCGCGGCCGACAGAACTGGGAGCGAACTTTCCGGATGGGAGGGTACTCCCGTGAGCTGCCGCCGCCTCCGCGGGAATCGTAGGGCTGGCGGGCGCGGTCGGGACGGCGCGGCCGTTATGGCGCTGGCGGAGCCGCCCGCGCTGCCCGTGGCAGTAAGGCACCCGTAGCTGTGCAGCTACATCTACCGTCCCGGCGGTGGGAGAAATGGGCAGGAGACGTTGTCACGGGCCGCGACTCGGGAATATTAGGAGGTTCTTAAGGCAGGTGGTATTTTAAGAGGATGGTGTCAGACTCTATTCAGTGGTGCCCAGCGATAGGACGAGGAGCAATAGCCCTAAGCTAAAACACAACATGAGGAAGAGCTTCTTTACATTGAGTGTGGTAGAGAACTAAACCAAAATGTTTCACCTCAACATGAGGCTGCTCCAGCCTGAGAACGTAACTTGCATTTCTTACATTAGTAGCTAAAGTTTGAGGCCAGTACCAGGAGCACAGAGAAGCCACGGAGCTTTAAAAATGGTGATGATTTTTTCCCCAGATCTATTTTGTTCGCAGTTTGTATGCTACAAACTGCTGCCTTGTAAGAGTGTTAGCAAACATCACTGCTGGCAGGAATAGAAAACTGCAGGGAAGAGCGGGTTTGCAGGATATGACTATTAACTAATGCCCCTTTGGATAACGGGAAAAGCCTACTAGTTCTTCCAATGCATAGGCTATAGTACAGGGCTGCAGTACGCTTTATCCATCCTGAGATCAGCAGCCCTTTCATTATGAATTATAGTTGAGTTTATTTTGACTGCTTTTTAAAACAAACTAAAAATCCTCAAACTTTTTCTTAGGCAAATCCTTGTTCATTGTAATGCTATCCCAGCTTCTCAAAGCTGGTGTTACATGTCAAAAGTCCTACCGTTACTATGCCAGGTCAGGCCTTGCTTACCAGGCCAGAAAGAAAATGCTGCAGCTTGTAACATTCGTTTCCAAAAAGAGCAAATAGGGTTCCACATGCTTGGATCTGACCCCCTTAAAAACCTTCAGCCCTAAAAATAGCCCATGGTAAACAGTTCTGATAATATAATGATGTTGCATACAGAAAAATATGTTAAAATCTATTCTAAAATGCAAAAAAAAAAAGGAAAAAATGACTCATGTTAAGATAATTGCATCCCAAAACCAAACTGCAAATACACTTCATAACTTTCCAAAGCTACATGCCTGATGCTTCAGATAGTACATGTAGCTGCTAAAGAACTCCAGTGATGTATGAAATTAATGTTACGAGGTGGTGTACAGAACTGTAGATATTGGGAATGGTGCAGTGCATTGTGAACAACTGAATATCTCCACATTTAACCCATGCTGCCCCAGTGTACACATTTTATTTTGTGATGACATTTGAGGGCCTGGCAGCAGATTAACTTCTTTACATTGATCTTGTAAATTTTTCTAATGCCAACTAATAGAATTTTGTTAATAGAGGCAACACAAGAGAAGGAAGAAGTTAGTTGATGCCACAGCTGGTATTTTAGCTGTTCTGAACAATAGTCTTTCATGTTGTCATAACAATAACCAAAGAGAAGTGAACTTTTTCTCCAGGTCTTGCCCCTGGAAGAGAAGATGTACATATAGAATGTACCTGGCCTAAAGGGCTTAAAACACATTGCTTTTCAGTACACAGTCATAGGTATTGTGATATATTATTATAATAAGTCGTTTAACATGTAAAACCAGTTCTAAAGTAATCATCTGAGTTGTAGTGTCTTAGCAATATTAAATATGTTTGCTTTTCATAGTATTTTGGTGCTATGCTACTAACTTAATGTGTGTCGTGGTTTGACCTTGGCTGGATTCCAGGCACCTACCAAAGCCTCTCTATCACTTCCTTCTACAGCTGGGCGGGGGAGAGAAAATTTAACAAAGGGTTCATGAGGGGAGATAAGGACTGGGACAGATCACTCACCAAATACTGTCATGGGCAAAATAGGCTGAATTAGAGATACTAATCGAATTTATTACTAAAAAAATTTAGAGCAGGATGCTGAGAAGTAAAATAAAACCTTCAAGACACCTTCCACCTCACCCCTCCCTCCTTTCCAGCTCTACCTCCTACCCCAGTGGTGCAAGGAGACAGGGAGTAGGGGTTATGGTCACTTCAGCACCTGAGGCTTCTCCCACTGCTCAGGAAAAGGAGTCATTCCCCTGCTGCACTGTGGGGTCCCTCCAATGGGAGGCAGTTCTCCATGAACTTCTCTGATGTGGCTCCATCTCACAAGCAACAGCTCTCTGTGACCTGCTGCAATGTGAGTCCATCCCACAGGCATCAGTCCTCCCAAAACTGCTGCAGCATGGGTTGCTCTTCCACGCAGTGCAGTCCTCCAGGGACAGGCTGCCCCAGTATGGGGCCTCCCTTGGGTTCACAGCCTCCTTTGTGCATCCACCTGCTCCAACCTGGGGCTCCTCCACGGGCTGTGGGTGGATCTCTGCATCCCTGTGGACCTCCACGGGCTG
>VZRQ01000963.1:548441-569215 GCA_013397975.1 Machaerirhynchus nigripectus | reverse complement strand
GGCGGGGGCGGGCGGGACCGGCGGCCGGTTTTGGGAAGGAGGTGCCCGGCGGCGCGGTGCACGTGCAGTGCCCGGTGCGGGCCCTGCGGCGCGGCGTGGGTGGCCGCGGGCTCCGCGCTTCACCGGCCTCTTGGCAGCCGCGGCCATAGCAGCGCTGAGAAAACCCGGCTTCTGGTGGGGTTGTAGTGGTGGACGCACCTGAAAGTCTCCTTAGAGAAAGCAGTGACACTTGGGCACGGTCCCGACACGATTTTGCGGAGCACTCCCAGCCGAGGAGGCCTTTGGATATGTAAATCTAAACTTAAGCAATACCCGCAAGAGACAAGTGCAAGAGCATTAACTCCTACGCTGCAGCATCTAGCTTTCATGCAGGTTTAGCAGCCCTGTTGCTGAATTTTATTGCTTGTCACCCTGGACAGTATCCTTCAGTGTCTGAAGTTTCCAGGCGTGATTTCTCCGTACCTGTGAGTTTTCCGCCCTTTCAGTATCTTCAGGGTTCTAACGCCTCCAGGGATCTGTGCTTATTTTGCCTTGAGCTTGCATTGGTGCACCAGCCTTTGAATAAAACCTTATTTCTTGGGGTGACCCTTCAGCGCGGTGTTCAGGAATGGTCAGCTTCTAGGTTTTGATGTGTAATATTGCTTGGGGAAATAATGAGTCAGTTTGCTTTTGTACCAAAGTGTCTGTCACAGTCCTCTTTGCAGCTGGAGGCTTTCCTGGGCTATAGCTCCTCGCATTTGGAGGAGTCTTAGTGAGTCTGATTGTTACGACTTACCCGGTATTGAGCTTCAGGTTGCTGGATCCAGTATCTAAAGTATCTGAGAGTTGGCAGATTGTTTCCAAACGTTGAGAATCTCTGCACAGAAGATTCTGGTTTCACCCTCTTGAGTTGTAAATTCCTTTCTTCCTGCAGGAAGCAGACAAGCCTAACACATAATCTATTATTAAGATATTTTCTTCCTGTAGTAAAAGCTCCCATTAAACTCACAGTAATTGTACTGCGTGATTTAATGCCCTAGAAAAAGGCCTTTGAATTGGGGTTGTTGCTCCATCAAGTTGCTGCCAGTGCTACCAGTTCTGTTGCTTAGGCTTACAGTCTTACACTCTTCCCAACAGCAGTTAGTTGATGCAGTTGTAGCAGTCTGTGGAGCAGAGAATCTTTCAATGCTAAATATATGCTAGATAATGAGCACCTTTGTAGAGGAAGATATCAACAAATTGTCACTGTCTTTTTGGGCAGTTACATGAAACTAGTCTTCAGGTTTCTCTGCAGTTATGTGACTTTGTCAGAGATCACTTCCTCTAAGACCAGTACTCAGACTATAACAGCTTATTTTATTAGGTTACTTTACTGTGGTTATCAACAGAAGCTGAATGAGTCTGTTCAGTGAACAGCAAAGTCTCAAGTTCTGATGAAAAAGTTCTTGAACAAGAACTGGTGATTATCAGTAACTTACCAGGAGGATGGTAGTGTGTGAAGACCATCCTTCACCTCCTACTTGCTTATAGCTATCTTAATTCCGTGGCCATACAATACCCTGGAGTGTCTTTGACTATTCTCTGCAACCTTGGTGTTAAGAAATCTATTTTCTCATACAGAGACAACGGGCATATGCACTTTGTTTCAATTTCCTGCTAATTTAGAATGGAGAAAAGACTGCTGACTATAGTACCGTTAGTGAAAGGGCATTAAGATCTATTTTAAGAAGAGTTATTTCTCTTCTATATTTAAAAATGCACTTTCTTCTTTAAACATAGCATCTGTTCTGGATTTTGTGGGTTTGTCTTGGGCTTGTTAGGAAGTAAGGACTGTAAAAGTACAGTGCTTAAGATGCTAAACAAGTGTGGATAGTCAAGACTTGGTCTTGACTGTGTGTTTCTCATTTGAATGTGCTGTCTTAGCAAGTCTGCTCTGAAGGGCAGAGAACCCTCTGAGTTAGGGTAGTGATGGTATAACTGGTGTAGCTGACAAATGTTAATCAAATGGCATGCTGAGAGAAAAATCTTGTGGTTTTTTGGAAGGGAGGGGATCAGCTCTTTATTTGGGCCATACAAAGTTGGTTTTTTACATAGGGTTCAACCAGAAAACTTCTGGATTTTATGTAAGATTCAGGGGGCTATCACCTTAACAACTGAGAATGACCAACCACTGGGGAACGTCCCTGTACCCCCTCAGTTTGGATAAAGCTTCTAATGATGGATGCATTACTAGAAGAATGCACCTCCGTTTGGGGAAATAAATAATACTGATTAAAATTATTAAATTGTTGAACTAATTGCTAAACTTTTAGTAAAAAAAAAAAAAAGAAAAACACACCAAGCATAAGACTTTGTTTCTAGACTTTCTTAGTGATTTTTTCCCCCTGATTTTGCACATAACTACTGCTAACTTCATTCCATTTACTAGTAATTAAACACCATAGAATAGCATCTAAACCCATCTGAATGGTAGAATCAGATTCTGGTGGTACTACAGTTGAAATGATGGAATTCACTATGTTATACTAGTGTTCTTGAAATCATCTCCTCAAAGAACAGGGTTGAAAGGCCCATACTGGAAGGGATCTCAAAGGATGGTCTGGTCCAACCTTTCCTAGGAATGGCAGTCTTGAAGATCATCTGCTACCTTGTCCAGTTGCATTTTGAAAGCCTTCTGTGATGGGGCCTTAACCCCTGAGAAGGTTGTTTCAGGGAAAGGTAGCACCAGAAAGAAATTCTTAACACTGGAGTCTCTTGTGCAGCTTGCCTGCACTGTAGCCACTTACCTCCATGGGGCTTCTTGTCAAGAGAGCCTTCATCATTGTAGCCTTTCAGGTACCTCAGGTACTCTGATGTGGCTTATATGAAGTCTTGTCCAGGGAGAAGAGACATGGCTCCTTTCAGTCTTTTCTCATAAGGCAGACTCACCAGCCTTTTCATAACCTTTGCAGCCTTCTTTTGGATGTTCTGCAACCTGATCATCTTCATAACCCTCCTTTGGACCCCTCCAGACTGTTTTATCTAATTGCTAGGATGTTTGCTTGTTTGGGCTACAAGAAGTCTTGTTAAGTTTCATGATTTTTGCTTTATTCTGATATTTTTTCTTGAGCATATTAAATCTGTAAGAAAGGGTCTTTCTGAAGACTCAAAGCACATCTAGTCTTCTATGCTGCGATACAGTAAGTTTTACAGTGGTCAGATTTTTTTTTGTGGTATTATGTTTTAATGTTTGAGTGGAAGGTTTAGTCACAAAGTTCTGTAAGTTAGCTATTTTTTTAATATAGTCCTTCACTGCATTTTTCAGAGAAGTTTTTACTAAATTTCTGGAGACATTTTCAATTTGAAGCAAACCTCCTAAGAGGACTTTGCCAGATAATGCAATACTTTGACCTTTAGAATCCAAAGTATTTATTATAAAATTACACAACTGTAAGGAGACAACCTTTTAAGCTTTGTTTTTTATGGAGACTCCTATTTCATTGCCTACCAAAACCTATACTTTTGACCTAAAAGGTATATGTTTTCTACTGACTGTTGTGTTGTGATTTTTAGAGTGTATTAGCTGAGGATTTGGGTAAAGGCTGGTTGTAGGTATTGCAGCTCTTGTAATTGTACCACTTGATGTTAACTCGGTTCATTCTTACCAGTGACCAAACTGCATTTGCCAGCTCTTTATTCAAAAGGCCCAGTTGCAGAGCTTGCATTCTTTACTGGTCCAGGAAAATTAAATTTGTTGATCATGCAGTAATACTCTCTGTTCTTTTGAAATCTCTAAACCTTTGTTGCTAATACTTCTAAAAGGTTTTCTTCTTTCGTGTACGTATGATGACTCTGGTAACATTTATATGTAGTTCCTTAATACCGTGTTTTTGAGTTTTTAGCTATGGTTTTAAGATTGCATGCAAAGTTTCTATGGAATTTTATCTTAGACTGACTGTAATTTTTTTATTTTTAAATGGTTTATCCCGATAACATTCATTCAACTACAATGTCATAAGGATTGTCTAGAGGGAAGCTGTGGTAGGCAGTTCTGTAATTCAGCGAGTACTGGCACACATGAAAACAAAATGCCACAGGGTAGTCTAACTTCATGTGTCTCTTTGGTGTGTTGCTTCCAATAGCTGAAGCCTTTTTCTTTTGTATTTTGGGATACTCTTTTATTCTTCTGCAAACTGTGTAATTAGCCACGCTTTAATTCATGAGATTAATTGTTTGAAGTTCGGTATTAGAATCACGTGGACACCTACATTTAAAGGGGAGAAAGTAAGATTGTTTTTGGAGTCATAATTCTGCTACACTCTGAAATTTAGCTAAATAAGTGCCCGAGTGTGTGAATTCCCTTTTACTGTTTCCAGTTACGAAGTTCTGTTGTAAAGGAAGATTAGTTGCCTGTGTATAAGTTGTTAAAGAAGTTTATTCACACTAGGCTTCCCACAGCTGAGTCTCAGACATCCAGCTTCTGGGGAGAAAAACCATTAATGATTGTGTGGTACTGCAGTAGGGACAGCTCAAGCTGGGTGCCTCACTAGAGGGACCCAGAACAAAGAAATACCTGGGATTTTATACCCTTACAACCTATGCACCTATTCTTTGAACACTTCACACACCTTGCATGCACCTCTTACTCCAATGATGATTTTTGTTTTGGGGTGTTTGTGTTCATGATCACATTTTTTCTCTGTAGCTGTTCTAATGGGTTTTATGTTTTTATGGGTTGCAGCTTCTGAAGATAGCCATCACTTCTCAGTCTTTTAGTTTGCACTGGTCTCAGAGCCTCCTTTCATTGTAGCTAAACAGTAGTACAAGACTCATCCAGCATATCAAGGTGAAAGTTTGCAGCTTGTGGCCTAAAGCTTCAGCACTTTGTCTGCTTGTGCTAAGCAAAACTACTTAGATAAAAGAATCCTGTTAAAAGAATTCAGCTAACTAAACTCAGTCTACAACAGTCCTCCCTTTGTTTTTATTAAGCTTTCCCACTATTGTGTCAGAAAGAACTCATGAAGTCTTTCAAAGCATTTAACTGCTATCCATAATGTCACATACAGTGTTATTACAAGTAACAGGCATAATATCCTAAAGCTTTAGCAGCAAAATAAGTACACAGTAGGACATAGGAGCATTTCCATTTAGGTTCTAGTTGGATTTTTGTGGAAATACCTTAATTAATACTGCAGTAATACCACTGAGCATGTGCTTTTNCCCCGTGGCCCTTGTGTTTTTTTTTTTTTTTTTTTTTTTTTTTTTTTTTCCCCCCTCAAAGGTTTTTTTGCATTTATTTAACACACTGGGTCAACCACTGAACTCCAGGAGGCTGGTCCTGGGTGTAGCTGTTTGCCAAACGCTAGTCCTGTTGATGACAACCCTAAATGTTGGTGAGGGCTATTTCCCAGCACTGCATAATAATATCTCAAAGTATACTGCTTCCTAAACTGTCATTATAAACCTATCTTATTACAAGTTTGAGTATTTTATTTTACTGAGAATTTTATTTTGCTTTATTTTTTTGCATTTTGCTGGAGCCTTTTGTATGAGCTGGAAAGTGTACTACAGGAATTTCCCTTGAAAGCTTAATGGCTACCAACAGAATTAGGATTTAAAATGCATGAGAAATATTATTTTCTGCTGAAGCAAATGACTTTCCTTCTTTCCATAGCATACCCATTGCATGACACACTCCAAAAGCATATTTAGAGTCAGTATAAATAGTCGCTTGCTGGTCACGTCACCACCAGGCTGCTCTTGCTAATTTAGTTAATTTGGCCTCTTGGGCTATCACTAAGGGTGTAGAGGTTCAGTTTGAAGTGCCTGAAAGTTTCTCACCAATGCATAGCTTCTGCGTCATTTTCAGTTTACATAGTATGAAGATCCACTGGTGAACAGTGTAAGATGAGGTCTCTAGAGGCTGATTTTACAGATCTGTCCAAAGCTGGCTGGAGTGAAACACCTCATAACAATCAGGATATGGCTTACTGTTGGAAGGAACAAATAGAAAAGTTGCTGAATTCAAAACATGACATCCTTTTAAAGTAATAGTAAGTAAATTAATGATCTAAAATTCAGAACAATTTATGTTTTGCGGGGCAGTGTTTCTGTAGTGTGTTAACTGATTTAAGAATCAGTTTCACTTTGTGTTACATGCACAGTTATGTGACCTAGAACCAATATTCCTTTTACAGCTTGGAATATCCCTTCTTTCTCCAGACTCCAATTTCATTTCCTCTACCTTCATAACTTTTTTCAGTGGTTTACTTAACTGTCCTAACCCTGGTAGTTGGGGGTCTTCAGTACCCTACTGTGCCTAAAAAAATCCTCACAATTGTTTTCTTTGTTGCTTTGTTTGGTCAAGGTATTTCTATCATAGCCTTGGACCTATTTTGGGTCTATTTTGACCTTTTGAAGTATACTGGGAAGAAGGATAGTCTTTCAAAGCTGGTGGGGGGTTTCCTCCCTTTGGGATTTTTTTTTTTGTTTCTTTTGGGGGGGGGCGTGGTTGTTGGGTTTTTTAGTGTATTTTTTTGTTTGCTTGGGTTTTGTTTGTTAGTTTTTTGGGTTTTTGTTGTTTTGTTTTTTTTTTTTTCCTTCTATTTATGGGTTAAGCCCAATATATCAGTTCTACATCAATGTTGATTTTACTCCACAGCTTTGTGGCTATGGTTTTCAATGTTTCTGGTATTTTTAGCTCCATTTGTAAGCTTTTGGTGATCACACTGCTTCCCGTAATGATTAGATCTATCCATTCAGGGAACAAATGTAATTCCATATCTCAGGCCTGTAAGAGGTCTCTTTATATGCTGGGGAGTCTTCTGTCAATGTGAACCTTCCACAAAGACTCTTATTCCCATTTGCTCTTTGCAGGCAGTTACCTCCCTCAGCTTGTGGATTGCAAGCCAGCTGCCACCCTCACATCCCAATGCTCCTTACATTAGGGAGTGGGAGAAACAGCAAGGTTTCTACTTTAGCTTATACTCACTGATAGCAGTTGCAAGCTGGGCTCCTTGTGGTGTTTGTCTAAAGTCTTTAAGGCTTTAAAAAAAAAAAATTAAAAAAGATGAGAGCACACTCTCTCAGTAGGGGCCAGTGAAGAGCCACAAAACATAGATACCTCTTTCCAAGCAAAAGTCTCACTTGTTTGAGGATAGATGATATGGGTAGAAGAACTTGCTGAGAGCTAGTCAGCAGCACTGGAAAGGCAGCTAGATTTTGCTGCATTGTTTTAAATCCATCTGTTAATATATAGATAGCCAGTGTCTGGCAAACCAAGCAATGCAGTTCTTAAAAAAGTTCTGCTTTTCCAGGTGCAAGTTCTGTGTACATGCTTATTAAAACCACTTCTCTAGAAAGTCTTCTTATCTAAGTGCTGCAGTGTTAGCAGAACTAATACTAATAGTAAAGTATTACCGTGGGGAAAGTGGAAACTACTTAAGTATGTTTGGTTTGTATGATTTAGAGTTTTGACAACGTCTCCTAAAACTGAGCTTTTTTTCTTTAGAACTGTCTAGTTCTAGTACCTGGTAATTTTAGTATTTACTGATTCTTTCCCTCTAATAATAGCTCAGGTGGTGCTTCTGGGGAAAAAAAAAAAAGCTGGGTCTGTTGAAACACTTTAAGCATCAGATTTCTTTTCTGATTCCTCAGTTTAGAAAGTAAAGTGATAGGCAACTTAGCCAACAGACTGGGCTGCTGCAGTAACCTTCCAGGGAATCTGTGGTGAAGTGGAGAATAGTGGGACACACATTCAAGTGAACACAGATTATAGATGTAATTTTAAGATACAGAAAAACCACTTGAAAGAGAGGCTAAATTAGGTAACTAGTTCTATTTCCAGAATTATGTTTGTAAGGCTTCAAGTAGATATAGCTCAGTTCTTTAAGTTATTATGTCAGTGATATACAAGGTTGCTCATGCTTTGTCTTGATTTTGTTGCCTTGTTTTTTTGTCTGCAAAGAGTAGGTGGCCCTTAGAGCTCTGTAAGCTAAACTGAGTCTGTGTTAGGACATACACATAGCAGAGGATTAAAATTGTATAGCTTATGCTATCACTGCTGCCAAGCTCCAGTTTGATTTGCACTTACATAGATTGAGAGCTGAAAGTTGGGCTGGTTTTTGAACTGATTCACAAGCAGGTCACACAAACTCCCTGCCCTGAGGGTGACTTGTCCTGCTAGAGAGATTCAGATGCTGCATACTTCTTTAATCCACTACTTCATGTTTGTCAAACCAGTTAAGGATGTTTTTGTGGCACTTACTACCTGTATAAAATGGTTTTTCTAGTGTTTAAAGTTCATCTGCAGTAATTGGAGCCACCTGTTAGAATCAAAGCGAAATAGCCTTGCACTGAAATTGGAGTAGAACAGACTACTTTGTCCAGTACGCTCAGTGCTGCTGGCATGTAATACACTGACATATCTGGCAAGAAGACTTGTTTTGATGTACTTCTAAGAGGTATTGGGTAATACAACCAGACATTATCTTTTTAAAATTACTTCTGCACTTTCTTTTTTTTTAGCATTGTTTTGCTAGTTGTAAGGAGCTGTTTGAATCTCAATGTGAAATTGAGATTAATACTAAGGATGTAGGGATGGGTGTCTCTGACTACTGCGTTCTTGCCAAAGGAATCTTTTTAGAATAACTGATGCTTCTGATAGCAAATGAGAGGATCAAAAATAAATAAAAACATAGTCTTCTGTTGCATTCAACTGTGCATTCACATCCAAACAAAATTACTAAAATGAGGTCAGAAATTAGTAGTAATTTTTTCCACAGCAAGATTCCAGTTTGGAATTAACACTTATATAGTTGGTAGTGTAGCTGAGATGTGTGTAGAGACAGCATTTCATAACAGCGTGTACAATTCCATATCTTTCATAATTTTGCTTTGTGTTAAAGCCTCCTGATTTGAAAAGCTTACTCAGAAACTGATTTCAAAAGTCTTCCTTTATCCAGAGATTACATGGTAATTTAGGTAATGCAAACATGCTCACTGCTCTAAGGATGGAGTAACTCCAAACCTTGAGAAGAGGCAATTACTGGAATGC
Organism: Machaerirhynchus nigripectus; assembly: GCA_013397975.1. Classification (NCBI taxonomy): domain Eukaryota; kingdom Metazoa; phylum Chordata; class Aves; order Passeriformes; family Dicruridae; genus Machaerirhynchus; species Machaerirhynchus nigripectus. Next base: position 560,202 of record VZRQ01000963.1, on the reverse strand, counting down.
ATTATGTCAAGTGGTTTGTAGTTTAAAGGAAATCAAAGCTGGAGTTGCTTCTGCACCACGAATAAAACTATCCTCTCTGTATAAATATGACTGTCCTTACTGCATAACAAAAAGCTTTATTTACCACTTATTCACCAAGTGGATAGTTCTTTGAAGCTTTCTCTTTACAAATGGTGTTAGACTTCATCCTCACCACCTAAGCTTTGATCAGAAATCTTCTTATATGGGCATTTCTATGGGGCTATGAATTAATTTGCATCTTAATATTGTGACATAAAATAGCCTTTTTTCTCTCTATGTGCTAGCAGCAGAGACACAGTAGCCAGGACTGTCACTTGTCCACTAACCTGAGTTCAGTAATCTGCTCAGCATTCCACAGGTACTTCTTGTGGAAACAGTAGCTCAGTTTTGTTTGAGACCAAGCTTTCTGTTCTTGCTTGACTGACTTACACTATTGGCTGAAAAAGGTGTTGGTTTAAATATAGAGGCCTAGCAGGCAAAAAGGCTTGCTTGCTTCTGGAGAACTTTGTCCCAGATAGAGCACAGAATTTGGGAAAATGGGAAAGGAAGCACATAAAGAACCTTAATCTTCTGCTAGATATATACAGGTTGTGTGGAAAACCTCAGTTTATTCTATTATAATGCACAATTTCTTTCCATTCATTCTGCCCAGATTCATTCTGATCCTCCTCAACCCCAGCAATGGCTGAACAAAACTCTAAAAAGCTTAAGTGTATTTTGTCTTGGAATATGTTTATGTTCTAGAATTAGTGTTGAAGTCTTTCTACTTACTGCTTGGGTCTCTGCCACCTGAACTCGGTGACCTTTAGTGTTGGCGAATGGTCCTTTCCTCCACAGAACAGCAGTGTGAGAAGGTGACCCTACTCTGCTTGTTTGATACCATGGCCGTGAGCTTAGAGGAGTTGGAGGCTTAGACTTCTAAATTGAGCTCATCTGGCAGGAGGTGTGTTGTTTCACAATTAACACCTGTCTGTAAGGGGTCCTTCTCTTTCCCTCACTTTCATTGCTTCTGCAGCTTTCAGTGAAGCTTCTCCACCTCATCCTATATCACTTGTAAGATCCTTGAAAACATGAGAGAAACAGTTTTTGTTCTCGTTTTCTGTGACTTGTGAGCAAAATGACTATCTTTTCTGGAAATCTTTGACCTGTATCAAAACCCATAGTGTTTTGCAGGTTCATCAATACAGACGGGAAAATAAGTATGTGTCTTGCAACATTAGCTATAAGGGCTTTTAATATTTTGGTGGATTTGGGATTGGAGGCGGTAAATCTGAACGCTGTAAGGTGTAATAAGCTCAGTCGGTAGTTTGGTAACTGCAATTGTGTTACTGTTGAGCTGTCAGTAATCTGTGTGTGTGTTTGTGTAGGCCCAAAGCGAGCGCCCAGACGGGCAGAACAACAAGGAGTCAGTAACAGAGGCACGGAGGTGAAACAAGACAAAACTGAATGGAGACCATCTTTCAGGGAATACCGTCCCTATGGAGCACAAAGACAAGTGGAATTTGTAGTGGAACGGTGTGTATCATGCACGGAGATCTCAGGTCCTCCACAGAGGATCTGCTACAACAGGTCTAGTAGCCAGATGTGACTTGAAGGCATGGTTTGCATTATTAGTGTGCAGGTTTGTTGCAAGACTGCTTCATGCCTGTCAGAGCTGTAATTTCAGCCTCCTTGGGGGTTGAATTGGAGCATTTTTGTTGAATGTTAAAAATATAAGGGAAAACTGAAAAATGTAAAGATCTGAAAATGTACCCCCTAGCCAGCAGCATATTTGTAATGTTTGTTTCTGAGCTCACATACCAAGCTTTGCAGAACATGTGGGAGGTTCCACGTTGGAACTTACTGCTTGGACAGTGAATGTATATTGATTTTGTTTTCTTCATAAGTACTAGAAAATTCCACCTAAACCTTTATTGCTTCAGAGTGTGGCTGTTCTTACTTTACACTACAGTAGTTGGTATTTAACAAGTTGTCTGAAATTTTTAGCAGTTGCATATAAATCTGGGTTTAGATGGTGGAGCTATTGCATGATGAAGTTGTGAAGATTTGACAGCTTTATAATGTTTTCTTTAATTTCTGTAATGTTTTCAGTGTTAATAACAGCTGATCTTTCTGTTCCTGCTTGCTGTAGTAATTCCTCCAGAATTCAGTTTATGTCCATTTTTAATGACAAAACTAAAATAGCTGTAGTGTGTGCTGTATAAAGATGCACTCTAAAAATTGTGCAGTAGCTGTTACGTACTGATGTGTCCCACAGCTGCACAATATAATAATACGATTTTTTTCTTCTTGTTAACTGTTCTATAAAAACAAAAATCTGATTAATTATCTTCTTTTTAGACCAGTGGAAAAATTAGACTATGAAAGACCAATAAGAGGTCGTGGTGGAGGAAGAGGTGGAATGCGAGGTAGAGGAAGAGGTGGTGGATTAAATAGAAGTTTTGATGGCTTTGACCAAAGAGGAAAACGGGAACTTGAAAGACAAAATTGGAATGATAAAACGTAAGTGTTCTGTGTGCTGTTTCTCATTTGGTATACAATATATAAGTAAATAATAGTCAGCACTGCAGTACTGTCTTTTAGGTATTCTGTTCCCTTCTACTATATCCAGGTTGGCTGGCAAAAAGTCAATACTGATTTTAGTTTGAGGTCCTAAAAAAAAAAAAAAGGAAAAAAACCTCTTAAACTCACAGAACTGTTTTCCTCTCTAGAGGAGCAAAAGCAGATGACAGAAAGGGTGGAGGTGGAGCTCGCAAGTGTAGAACAGTTAAAGATGATACGAGGTACTTCATATACTTGTGCCCATCATAGAGCATATTTTCTGTGGCCTACCTTAGATCACCATTTTCATCTGTTTCATGTCCATTTTGAGCTTTATAAGCATCGATTTCTATTATTGTCATAGTTAATATAATTTTACAGTTTTTTTAACTTGGCTCCTTCGTGATGGTGAGATTAAATTGAAGCAAAGGCATGATGATGTTTGTTCACTTAGGACTGCCAGAATCTTTTGACTGGAGCTGACCTGTCTTTTAATGGAAATAACTTATTACTTTTCTCAATAGTCAAGTAAGTGGGACTCTGGTATTTAATGGAATTGCTCCAAAATGCTGATTATAAGATTCAAACTCTGTTAACAGGCTTAAAGTCCAGTCTCTTTTTCTTGAGTTTTACAGATAATTTCTAAATTGCAAAATTGTAGTACAATTCACTGTCGCTCTGAAGGTAATATTTAGCTGACTGTACCACTGAAGTACATTTGAAAATCAGTAGCATAATGTGATTAATGGCCACTTTGAGTTTAAAAAAAATCAGGAATTTTCCATTCAGTTCTGTATATCTCTTAGTGGTACTGGTTTCTGTTCCTAGTTGTAAAACCTCACTGATTATGAAGGCTTTTGTCCATTCTTTGCACCTAGCAATATGTTACTCTTTCCAGTAACTTTTATTCTCATAGACATCTAGAACTCTTTAATTGAAGGCTGATAAAGGATGGAGAAAAGGCAGTGCTTTGAACTTACAGCAGATATCTTTGTCCATGTACACATTCATTGACAAAATTGTTTTTTAAATAAAATTTTATTTTAAAATAAAATCTAAGTTTTAAAACTTAGTGGATTCAGACAATCATGTTAAAAGTTTGAAAAATACAGCCTTGATGTGTAATAATTTTTGGGTCTTGATATTCCAAATTCTTCTGAAAGGTTTTACTAACTTCTCTCCCTTCTACAGAATTTCATATTAAGAGTAGATTGATTAGGTACTCTGGCTTTTCAAAGGATTAGCTAGGTTTACATAGTTCTGAACTGGTAGTACAAAACTAGCTAGCAGAAAACTTGCCTTCTGTAGGATATCAGGGAAGGCTTCATAAACTTGCAAGGTATTTATTGGCCTGTATATGTTTTCTCCCTGGTTAAGGTTTGGTGGTTTTTTTTTCAGTTCAGTAGCATCAGACCTTATATCAGTGTTTCCTTGTGATGTGGTAGAAGTGACGTAAAATTAAAGGTGAATGATTCTAAAAGCATGTCTGTGCCCTAATTGTGCTAATTATGCATTGAAGCTAAAAGGTGTTAATTTTAAATATGTATGCCTGCCAGTGGAATAAAAATAAGTTACTGCTGTCAGTTGACAGTGAATTAAAGCCCGTGTTACAGAAAATACAAACTTTAATTCCTTAAAAGAAGCAAAAAGGCAAACCCAAACATCAGTGTTGTATTATAATGATTAGTATTCATGATGGAATTATTTCATCTTCATACATGCTTTTCGCTTTTTTTGTTTAAAGGAAATAGAAGTTGCAGTTTCCTAATATTCCTCATTTTGTTAGTTGATCAACTAGTCACTTAGTATATCTTTCTGCTTATGATCAAAGAGTTTTCCTTTTTTTTTCCCTCCTAGCAAGGAATTCTGGAAAAAGAGGTGATTTATTGATTTGGTTTTTTTCCAGTGTGACTCATGAAGACTGTGGTTTTGTTTTGGTTTTTTGTGTGCATTTTGTTTTGTTTTGTTTACTTACTGTTTTAGAGGGACGGAACAGACTGCACCTATGGAGGAGACCGTGGAAACTCCTGAACAGCCAGGGACATCTGAAGGAGAGCCTCTGAGCAAGTACAGTCAGACAAATATTTTCTTTCTAAATGTAAAGGAAACAGTTAACTCTTGCTGATGTACTTGTATTGAGGGGCACACTTGAAATGTGAAGTGTAAGGTTTTGCTAGTGCATGTATTTAAAAACAGAAAAGCTTTGTCTTACATGTCTGAGTATGGAAAACATGTCCCTAATTCTGACTAAAGCTTGATTTATACAGTTGGAGATTGCATTTAATTGCACAGTAATGCTTAACTTCCTAAGATTTGGTGATAATTTAAGGAGGAGCTACATACTACGTTTTACCTTTTTAACTTGTCTAATTTGTAAAAACTACCATGCTTTTCAACGTTCTCTGAGAAAAGGTATTCAAGGTCGCCATACAATTGTACAAACACATTTAAAATACACTGAGATACTAAGTCTGTATTCATCAATCACAAATATCATGCAGATATCATCCATTTATGAGAGGCCACAGCAGAACTTGGAAAAACTTTCTGGAAATGCAGTGAGCCTTAGAAGTAGAGAAATTGAGAGAGAAATCTGCCCCTCGTCTTCTAGCTTTCATTCTAATCAGTGTCACAGCAAATAAATGAACACTGGCTTAAGAAAAATAACTGGACAGTCTTGTCCAAGTAAGGGACTTAAAGAATAATTAAATAGCATGTGATCAGTATCCCCTAATGAGTGAAAGATGGTCAGCACAGTATGTCAACCTCTTCTGTTGCTGTGAAGCCTTTTTTACGTCATGGTGCGGCTCCAGATATTAGTGATATGGGTTCATTTCATAATTACAAAGCTAACTAGACTACAAAACCTGTTTTATATGTTCAGGTTGTTTAACCCTGTAAGAAGTTCAGTTGATACAGCTTTGATTCTTTTAATTTTAGACCAGCTTGTAAGATACAGCTAAAGGTGTATACACATGGGGAAATCTGTTTTTGAATGACTTATGACTGAAAAAATTATTTTAGGTTAACTTAAATCAGATGGGCAATGTAGGTACACTGTCAAAAATGCACTGTTAGCTAAATAGGAGAACAGTTATTCAGCTTTTTAAAAATGTTTATTTTGCCACTTGCTGGTGCCTTTACTTTTTTCACACTTGTACTTGTTTCTACTTCAATTCAAGCTCTTTGTTAATATGTCCCAATATCAGTTCCCTGTAGAGCTTAAGGCATGAGAAGTATATACAGTGCAAAAGGCCTCTGGCAGAATCTGCCAGTTATCTTTAATTCTTTCATCTTTCTTAGAGATCACTGGGTATTCAGTCAGACTGGGAGCATTTCTGGAGATTTTACTCCTGTTTGTGTTTTTTTTTTAAAAAAGATTAATTTAGGAATAGTCTGCTGAAATTCACATGATTCAAAAAAGCAAGAACCTACAAGTACAAAATTCTGCATTGTGTACTGTTTTCAGTGCAATAAACACTGTCCCGAAGGCTTGTGAATCTATATACAAAACATGAGTTACATATATCTCACTGCACTTACCTTGGTGACCCTGTGTATTTTAAAAGAGGAGACATTGTGCGAATAGTGCCTCGGTCATTAGGGATGGTTGTATGGCATACACCTTAACAAGGTGGAGTTGTTGTTGTTGTTGTTCTAATGTTTAAAAGCAAAAGCTGGTAGGACATGGTGTTCAGGCTTCAGGATGTATTTAAAGGTCTTACTGCTTAGGTTGCCCCTGCTGTCCAGATAACACAAATTAGGTGTTTGTGCTTGGGCTTCTGCTACAGCCTCAGTGTTATAAAGGGTTGTGTGTTTGCTTGGACTGCTGCTAGGGTCTTTCTCATTTTGACACTAAAATGCAGTGACTGCAAGGAAACCATTTTTTTCTACTGCTTTATTGCAGTTGTGTGCTTGCATTGAGAACGAGATTGAAGACTTGGGTTTGTTTCTTCTCTCATTCTTTCTTCTTTTAAGTGTTTCCGTTTAAAATTACAAGTGAAAAAATGTCATTTTGGAAGCTGGGAATAACCTGTCTGCATGAAGATGGTGTATAGCTTTCTGAGGTGGTACTGGCTAATTTTTATGGAACTCTGGAAAGGAGGTTCTGTGGGCTTCTCTAACTTAACGGGTCTTGTCTTTAGGACTCTGTTTTGCCATTCCTGAGCTTCTATTTGCAGAGTATTGCGGGATAAGAGATTCTTTAATACTTGTATAATATAAATCAAGTTATTTTTTCCCATATCCTCAAATTTTCTTGAGTGTATCAACAAAGTTTATCTCTAGTTATATCATCCCAAACTGCATGCTAATAGTAGGGGGTTGTTTTGCTGCAAAAGCAAAACCTAACCTTAACCCTGTATAAAATACACAGGTAGTGCAGAAGTATAAACTTTCCTCACAGCTGCTTTCTGTTCAACTTTTTTTTTGTAACTTTTCTTCACAGTCCAAACAACGTAACACGCTTGTGTTGACCAATTCAACTTGATAGATTTTTTGTTTTTGTTCAGTACAACACACGGGCTAATCAATTCCTGTTCCTAAAGGTATTTGCAGAGCTTGTATTTAATCTGGGGGGTTTTCTTACATGTTTTTTCACATAATAGTCTTCCTTTTTGCTGGAGCAATATATATCATTTTGGTTATTTAATAGGAAGCTTTAACAATTTATCTTCAAGATGTTTTAGCTATTTATCTAATTTATTTGTTGTTGTTGGTTGTTTCTTGTTGTTTTTTTTGTTGTTGTTGTTTAATGGTGACATAAAGCTGTTCATAAATCAGGCCAGAGCTTCGTAAGTATTTGATTCAGTGTTTTTCTTCCATAGTAAGTTTGTATAATTGTTGTTTGGTCTTACCTTGTTTAACTTTTTCTATAGCTGGTGATAATGCTCTTGTAAATAATGTTTAGTGGGAAAGCTTCATGTCATTGACTTCTTGATAAAAGCTGGGTAAGCATTTGCTTTGTGCAGCTGAATAATACAAACACTGATCTGAGAGAGATCTGCTGTCATTATTTCTTATGATATGAAAATAATAGCTGAATATCTGAGCTAAATGGCATTCCTTTCCATTTGCCTTTCTTCTGGTAAAAAGAAAATGTATTTTGTTTACTATATGCACAGTAATCAAAGCATAGTTAAAGGGTGATGGTCATCCACAGAAAATACTGAAGCAGTAGGAACCATTACTGAAGGCTCTCATTTAGTGATTTGGTAGGACTTTGGTTGTGAATTCAGTTTGTTCATGTCCAGAGGTTGTGCTTAGTTGTCTGGCAGTGTTTTGTAAGCATGATTGCTGGTGTGCCAAGGAGCTTATTAATTTAATTAATGAAAATGCACATCAAGCAGTTACTAAAAATGTGTAAGGTTAGAAGGTAGAAAGTAATGCACAGAATGCACTTCCACACTGGCTTGGTGCCCAAAATAACTTGCTGCAATTGAGTTTCTGTCCAAAATGTGATTTGCAGGTTTCTGTTGCTGTGCTTCACTCATAGGTGTTTCCCTTTGGGACCCTTGACATCCTAAAACAAATTTGTACTGCTAATAACCCAGCAGTTAAAACCCTCCTTTGCAGTAAAAATCAAAACCGTACTTTGCAGTTGAAAAAAGCCAAATATTTGCAGTGTAAATCCACAAGTATTTCCTTTGGAACTGGCAACTGGGTGTTTTTGATGTATGTGTACTTTTCAAAGCAATAGCTCTGTTTGCTTTTTGAGAGATCAAGTTGCTGTGTGGCCAAATGTCCGCATGTTATCTTATGATCATAGCAATTTAGACCTGGAAAGGGTCTTTCTGACCCAAGATGTGACTAATTTTAACTGTTTCTTCTCATACCTGTCTAGTTGATTTTAATGTACTCTGCTAATAGAGATTTCAACATCCCCTGATGGTCTTTCTAATACTTAGAAAATAGAAACTGCTATGTTAGGTTTTTTTCCCCTCCTGGATGTCTTGCCTTAATGTCATGGAAATGCAAAACTTTTTCTCTTTTTAGCATTATGTATATTTTCTTTGCACATCTTTAAAGGCTTCACATGTACGTCATGTGTTTTAGACTTCTGCCTTGTAGTGCTATTGTGGACTTCTCACCTGTTCCCACAAAGAAGACATTTCTTACTTGAGATGTTGTTCCACCCTACCAGCAGTAACATCTGTTCCAAACAAAACTGTTGATGTGGCTCCTTATCATACACAGTATGTTGTTGAAGGAACAGATACTGGACTGCAGTGCTCCTGCAGTCTGGGGAGTTGGGGTCCCTCCTTCAGAGCTCCTGCCTTGTTAGTGGTTCTGTCTGTGTTTGGGTGGCTGACACTTTTTCCTGAGTGTACATATTTCTAGTTGTTGGGACTTTTGGTGATTGTTCTTTTGGTTGCTTGTTGTCAAATCACTGGGTCACTTTAGCATCTCGTACCACTGGTCAGCCATTCAGTATTCTTGAATACTTGCACTGTTGCCCTTCTTTTGTGCAATCTTTGTGCCACAAAAGATGCAATAAGTATTATTTTACACTGTTAAAATCCCACTCACATTCTTGGTTTTCTTTTGCAAATTAAAATATTGATAATTAGTTCTCAAGTACTTTTTGCAATCAGTTCTGTATCTTTCTACAGCTCTTGCCAAGGGCTGAAAAATTGTCTCTGTAACGTGGTGAAAACTTCATGGGAGAGGAGGAAAAAAGACTTCCTGAAGTTCAGATATGCAATTTACTGAGATAGTGGCTTAGGAAAAACACTTTTATTAGTTATGTTTCTCTTTTGCAATTCCTCTGAGTGCTTACCACTAGTCTTGTTTTTCCAACACTTACTCCCAAAACTGAAGCTTCAGATAACTGACCAAAAATTATCTGGCTTCTTACTCTTGAGGACAACAGATTGAAATGTTTTGGGTGCTGTGTGTTCTTAGCACTCTTACAGATAGAACAGTATCTGTCGGTGTTTTTCCAGAAGTAGCTGCTTCTTTCACCAGTATCCTTTTTATGTAACCGAATAAAACATTTAATTTTTTCCTAACAGTCCTTTCTAATAGCGTTTCAGATTGTAATGAGCGTGGAACTATAGACTGCTAACCAGTCTTTTAACCTTGAATTTCTGGTTGATAAAGCTGGAATTTTCAAAATAACAGAGCATAAAGGCATGTCAGAGGGCACCCATATAGTACAGGACTTCTGTAGTTGTTATTCTGTGAAGTGAATTTAGAGCTGTGCTAATCCTAGAACCAAAATTAAGGGCTGCCTTAGTGTTTAGTTCTGCTTCTCACAGTCATGCTGGGTGTTCAGAAAAATACTGTCTAATATTGACTGGCAAGAAATATGAATGCTTTGCTGCAAGATCAGGTAAGAAGAGGGACCAGGCCTGTTCCTATAGAGGCTAGTTCTGTAAGGTACAGAACAGTCCCAAGAAATGTGTGTAATCCAACGGGTTGTTTGTATAACTTTAAAAACAAAATACACACAGTCACTGATTTGTCATTTGACTCTGCATCTTTCCATGATAAAAAATTTCCTACTTGCACCTAATAAACTCTGTATTTACACTGGGGAAATGATAATTATTTGGTAGAAGAGGACTGTGGAACTATGACTGAATGAGGAAAACCAAATCCATAGTTCTCCCAGTAGACAGGTTCTAATGAAAGGGTTTTCCAGAAAAGTCATTGTTAGGGAAATACTTAGCCAACTTCAACTGCTATTGTAATGCATAGCAGTTTTCTGTGTGAGAAGAGAGAAATGGCTTCTCAAGTGTCTTGGAGTAATCAGTGTGGGTTTTCCTGTAGTTCATGGTACTTGACTTGTTTATGCAGCAGACAGTTATGGTGACACAGTAAGTTGTGCTTGCTGTATGTGATGCTGGTTAGTAGGAAATAGCTTTCTGTAGGTATTACTAAATGTACACCTGCAGTGTTCTAACAGCTGCTGGTCATGGGCAGGCCTGTCGTGATCAGCATCAGAAAAGTGGCAGAAGAGTACTCAAGCAGTGATGAGTGGAAAATAAGTTTTTTTTCTTATTTATCTTGTCTTATCTCAGTGTATCTTACAGACATAAAACTTTCTGTCTTTGTGGTTCAAAGTATGCAAGGCAGCCTCTGACATATTTCATATGTTTTTGTAGAACATATTGTTGTTATGCTTAGTGACAAATGAAAATTCAACTAAGATTAATCTGGTTTTGCCAAGTGATAAATACTGTCCGCTTGTCTCTTACTACATCTGACAAAAAAATTCAAGAAAGCATCTTGTGAAATACACAAAGAAAATGTTAATAATTACCTGGAAGATCCCATGGTGTGGTCATCATATCTTTTTGATGACTGAAAGCTACACTGAAACATGAATTCATCTCATATTGTCATTGTGCAGTACAAGGCAATGAAACCATGCAATCGGGGTGTTTCAAAATGTGTGCTTTTTTTTTTTTACTGTAGCTATATTTGCTGGGTAGATCCACTATTAAACCGTAGAGTTAAGAATATGCCAGATCAAAAGGCAGAATGATTTTGTCTAGAATCTAAGTGCTTGAATTCAGGATGAGACTGGAGACTAATACAAGAGGCTGCAGACAGCATTTGTTCATATTACTAATTTCAAACAGGACATAAATATAATACTCTAGGTTACAGAAATGTAAAACTATCACACACAAAGTTACTGTAAGTAAGTGAAATTAATAATTTGGTGAGAAACATTCAAAATGGTTTTTTTGGTATCCTTACTTTGGAGATTAGTGTTCTTGTTTGTCCTGGAATGTTGCAAGCTAATGTTTTTTACTTTAAAACTGTAAACTTCTAGAGTTGCTGAAGGAGAGCCAATGGAAGAAGTGGTTCAAGAAATGACGTTAGATGAGTGGAAAAATCTTCAGCAACGGAATCGACCAAAGCCTGAATTCAACATCCGGAAGCCAGAATCCACTGTTCCTTCCAAAGCAGTGGTGATTCACAAGTCAAAATACAGTGACAATGTAAGCACTGCCTTAGGAATTCTGTAAACTATCCTCTATGCCCAGGGTTAGGAAACTGTTTTTTTCCCCACTGGTTTTAGTGTAATCTGAATAGGCAAGAAGACAGTATCTGAGCTTTATCACTGTAATGACACATGCCCCCAAAGCTGGCTTTAAATTGTGTTCAACTCTTTGTCTCAGATCATCACCCCTATTTTGTAGGCAAATATGTAATATATCAAGTTGTTCTACTTTATGGCTCAGCT
>VZRQ01000963.1:494674-548421 GCA_013397975.1 Machaerirhynchus nigripectus | reverse complement strand
TTGGAAATAGGAATTTTTTTTTTTAGGGTGTGTTTTTTTGGGGACCTGCTTCTTAAAACTAACCCTGGAGAGCTTGTGGTGCTGTAGTGTGCACCCCCTCCACAATTCCTCTAGATTTTATTCCATGATATTACTTAGATTGAAATTTCAGGGAGAACTACTAGTTCTGAGGAGAGAGGGAAAGCTTCTTTCAGATTCTAGCTTCCTTAGTTTTGAGATTTTGGGGGTCACAGAATTACGTGCGTATAGTCTAGCATGATGGAATTTTGATCCTTGAAGTTTCCATGCACTTATGGATACACATCTTTTCTCTAGATATAATATTAACATCAAAACTTTCTAATCACTTTAGATCATTGTATCTGCATTCTTTTTAGTGAGCTTCTTTTTAAGGTCAGAGTTGCTGTTATCCCCTTTTTCTTTTCTGGGAGAGGCAGTGGTAGGGGTGGGGAGAATACCTTCCACAAGCTCTGAAGAGAGAACACAGGCGTGTGAAGAGTACATACAAGTTTCTGTTCCTTTTGCCTATTAAGTTTCTGTTCTGGTAGCATCAAGAGACCTTGTTAAAATGAGCACAGAACAGGAGGTACAGGAGCTGTGTAACATAGGCAAGTGAAATCCTCCCTGAATTAGACACTGAGTAAGTGATTCATCATTATAAGGGATGAGTTAACATATACTTCATCATAACTGCAGTCCCCATTAAAGTTATGCTGGGAAACAGTCTGACATCCACTAGCTATTAGGAACATACAGTTAAAACTGTAATCTTATAGCTGCAGGCACGTAGATGAATATATTGATTAGGAAGCTTTGGTATGGCCTTTTAACCATTACTTGGAGATAACTGCAGGAGTAAGTACCTTAGGTCTGACTCTCTAGTCCCTTTGGAAACCTCCTAGATTGTATTTCTGTAAAACCCCTTCTGTATTATGGAGTTGGTACAGAAGCTTTTGTTGCCAGGAGTCTCTGAGCCAACAAAGAACTATCCCAGGCATCTGGGAAGCTGCAATTACCTCATCTATGTTAAAACCCTGTGCAAGTTAAGGCCTGTCTTCTGCTCCAGATGCCACCTTGGTTCATCTGCTGCTTAATCTATAATATAAGTGGGCATGTGTATCTGGGAGGGGAGAAGCTCATACATGGAAACTGTAGGCTTGAACCAGATCTTCTTTTTAGTTGCAAAAAGAAGACTTTGAAGATGATTCTCATGTCTTTCGAAAACCAGTGAATGATATAACTTCTCAGCTGGATATTAATTTTGGGAGTCTTCCTCGCCCTGGCCGCGGATCAAGAGGTGCACGAGGTGGTCGTGGTCGTGGCAGAAGACCTGAAGAGACAGGACCTCGACCAGAAGTAGTGGTAATGGATTTTAGGGTTCTGTTGTTGTTGTTAATTTGGGGTTTTTTGGGGTTTATTTTTCTGTTACTGATGGTGCTTGTATGTGTGTCCCCTTTCTGTGTGGAATTTTGATTTCTGTAGTGACAGACTTGTTTCTAATTCCTGTCTCATTGTATGTTGCCCTGCTTATTGAGTTCCTGGCCCGTATTATGCTACTTGAAATTAAATACTGATTCAGGCTCACAACTCTTAACACACTTCAAAAGTTCTGGTTACTGACAGTAACTAGGGGAAGGGATGCAATGAGGATTTGTTTCTGCAATGAGTTTTGATATAAATTGGGAAGTAGCTAAAATAACTAAAGGCTTGTATCTCTTTGAAAAAATTCAGTGTGATAGAGTAATACTTTGATTACTGACAGTGAGATCAGTAAATCTGTGATCCTGCAGAATGATTCATGAGTTCAATGTAACCATTATAAAAAACTTCCACTTACCTTTGGGGGGAAAAAAAAAGCATTGGCACACTGGAAAATGGCATCTTTATTCTTCATACTAACAGAAGCTTTACTGTGTCTAAAATGCCTTAAGACCAGGAACTTCCAGAATAATATGGAAGTGCTGATGCATTTGTTTCATCTGGAAGAAAAAGGTTCTTTATGGTAACAGATCAGAGAGATTAAAACTACAATGTATGTTCAGTAGTTCTAGAATGTAAAAATATAGTAATGCTGCATTTAAAAATATGCAGTATTTTGCTTGAGACTGATTTACTTTTTTCTTCATTCAGAGCTGCAGAACTTGTGATCTTCTGGTCCTCTCCAGGCAGCATTATAAATACATTCACATTGAAAAAATATTATAGTAGTCATAAGTTCTGAGATAAATGTTTGTGATAGTGATGGATACAATTTGTGTAGAAGTAGCATTTAGTAGGAGTAGCATTTGAGCGTAAGAATGAACCCTCTTGAGGGTAAAATATGTCTGCATAGCTGTGAGATACTTTTGAAATACATTAATTTTTATAAAACTTTTCTTACTTTATAGGTGCAGCTTGTTGCTCCAAATCCTGATGATCCTGAGGATTTTCCAGCTTTAGCTTGAAGAACCATCATGAATGGTGGTATCTCAAAGTCACTTTGTAACTATGAAGAGACCAGTTCTGTTCTGGTGTGGATTAAGGAAGTCTGTTTCCTTCTGGAAAGTTGTTTGGGTGTTTGGTGTGGAATGATTGCAGCTGTCTGCTAATAGAGTTGGGTTCTGGAAATATGGGTGGACTGGGATCCTGTCACAGGTTCCAATGCCTGCCTCCATTTGTGAAGCCTATGGGAAGGCCTACAGTACTTCCCTAGTAGGCTTCAAGTGAAGTTAAAGGGAAGAGTGTTTAAAAATGTATATACAGAGATTATATCAAGTTCTCCATGACACCATGGTGAAATGTAAACTGTACAACACGATCTACAATTGGGACTCAATTTCACTGTACATTTGAAAGCTGATTTTTTTTGGGTGAAGTGTATATTTCAGACAGTCACAAGTTGCAGTTCTTCTGGGTTTGGCAAATAAAGAAAAGTGCACATTGGTTTGGGTTTGAGATATTATTTTAAGAAGTCAGAGTGGTAGGTGGAGGCTTTTGCTATTTGGATGTAGTCTGGGGGAAAAAAAAGGAGGGGAAAAAACCCAAACCCTAAACAGCAAACTGTACTCACCAAAAAAAGTGAACATCTCTCTAAATGGAAGTGATCTTTAAAATCAAGGCAGCACAGATGCTTTGAATTGACACCTAACCATAAGTCATACTTAAGTAACAAGATATAGTCTGCAATTACTTTGAAGAAAAAGTAAAATAAGAATTCTGATCTAAAACCAGAACTAAATTATTAAGGAAGCTTTTCATTTTAGCAGGAGCAACTGCAAACTAAAATGTTTCATGCCTTACCAAGAAGCTTGTGATATTGGGGATGAGGTGCAATGTTCTTTCATTGCAGCTTTAACATACTTGAGCCAGATTTTCTAACTTGTTTCCGGTCCAAGGGGACACTGAGAGCCATTCTGGGGGATCTGAGAGAAACAAGAAAATGGTGTCAGAGGTGATGACAGAAATAAATGAGAGGACAAGCACACTGGACATTTTGGAAGTAGCTGTCAGCCTCACTGGAGTCTTCAAATGCCTACTCAACTTGAACACATTCTTTCAATTTACTGGGAAAGCAGATGAATATAAGCCTTTCACTTTTTCCAGTTCTGTGCCTCACTTCTAAGCAGTCTCCTTTGAGAGGAAATAGTGGATGAAACTTAAAAGAAAAAAAGTTTTGCTTTGGATTAAGCTCTAAGAGTACTCAGAATTTTAAAAGACTTTTCTCACTGATAAGGCTTTACTCAAATAGGATGTAGTCATCCTAGAAAGACTCTTTTCTATATGCTCCAGCTAGTCTGCAGAGTAGTTCAGCCCAAAGGATTTTTTCTTACATTGTTAAATTACTTATGTGACAATTTGCTATAACAGGAGATTTTGTATTCCACAAGAAGTTCATCTTAGGGGCAGAGAGATGCTCTGACTTATAGCAGGAAGAATGTGTAAAAGCAAAGTGCTGGTGTTCGAGGACCCATGCTGCTGCTATTTGAGTAACTGAAAGGGATGAAATAATGCATGACTCCTTCACTTTGTAGTCACAGGGTGTTACTTGAAATCACTGCAGTTAAAGATTTACCTGCTGCTGCCCTTTTTACAGGTGTTGTTTGTTTCTGCCAAAAATGACAATTTAATGAATGTGGAATAGAAGTGATTTTGTCTGTGTGGTTCTTGGAATATTTTGCTTGTTCTTCCCTTCCTGTTCCCACTTTCCCATTGGACAGGGAAGAATGTGTCTGAATTTTTATTTTAATTTTTACTTCCTGGAGTGAGTGTATGCATAGATGTGGAGAGCTTCTTTGCAGGGCTTCCTTCTATTTCCTGTCATGTTTTGAATGTAGCCTTATCTTCTACTAAGACCTCTTTTTGTGGGGGGGGAAGTGGTCATATACTTGAAAGTAACCCTCCCCTTTTCGACTAAAAATTTAAATCTTTGTTATGCTGTGCTACTGGGATCAGTCTGATGTGATGTGTTTGGTTTAGTTCTGACTGTTCTCTGGGAAGGCTGAGAGAATTTTTTAAAAATTTTTCAGTCTCCTTCCTGTTGTTGTAAAGTTACTGTTTATTCCTCTAACTTTGATCATCTGCCTTTCAAAACAGAATGACAAGTAGATTCTTTGGGGAATGCCTTAAAGGACTTGTGAAAATTTATCTGTATAATCTACTTTCAGTCAGCAGGTTGTTAAACCCCTGCTTAAAAGGGAAAAAGGCTGGTTACAAGAAAAAAAACCCAAACAAAACTTGGTGAGAATGAGATTTAGTGTAGTTGATTACTGCTTAAACCAGAAGCTTCTTAGAGCAGCTACATGTGACAATTTTATTTTTCAGTCTGTCAGACTTGAATATGGCTTAAGAGTTTCTCTAGTTGATGGTATATCCAAGTATAGAAAAGAAATCATTACATGTAAATGGTGACTGATGCAATTTCTTTGCCTAGCTGTGGTAAGAGAACTGTAAATCTCAGTCATCTGTCATACCTAAGGTACCAAAATAGCTGTATCTGTTAAGCACATATTTGCTGCTGTCCTGGTGTGGCTTTACTCCTGTATGTAAAGCAGTTGGTAGCAGGTGTAAATATATACACAAACACTAGTAGAACATGGCATGCATATTAAGAAGAGATTAAATTGTGTTGCAGATCTTAGTCATATTACTCCTTAATGCACTACTACCAGCTACTCTTTGGGTTAATGTAGTGAGTGGCCTAGGGAAAACCGCGGCATTTCAGGTTTAAGTTTTAGATTAATATAAGTCGCAGTAAGGTTGCAAAGAAAGGAATTCACCTCTCTCCATGACTGCTGTTTATATATGATAGTGCTGATATGATGTAGTTCAGTTGAATCATATGCAGTACTATGGTTTAGGATTGGCAGGAGTGATACGAAAGTGCCTTTAGAAGAAAGAGGAGAGGAAGGTCTGTGTTTAAGGTAAGAGTACCAAAGAATGAATAAAAAGACTCAGAATTAAAAAAGCCCTGAGTTGGTAAATAGGAATACTGGGCATTTGAGCCCATAGGAAATGAGCTTTCAGCTGGTTACACTTTTTTTTGTGTGAAAACAGGCCTTGGGGTATAAGCATGCTTTGGGCTCAAACCCCAAATCTGTACCTCTAGTACACTTATGCCATTAAGATTATTCTTAATCTTATGTTAAACAATTTTCATTTTTTTTTCCCAGAGCTATCACAGACGCATACACACATTCACATAAAAAAATGAATATATGTGTATTCACACACACACATATATATATATGCAGTGTTGAAAGTAATGCAATGCTGACTCATTATCAGTGGATCAATAATTGAATGTGAAACATGATTATCTTTGCATAAACAGTACATTTCAATCACTGAATAATAGGCATGAAATTAGAGCTTTTTCTCTTTCAGTAGCATATGCTGAGCAAGTACTGAACAGTTTCTGCTTGGAGCGGGGGAGCCTTCAGTCTTTGGAAGAAGTAACAACTGTTACACTTTGACTGTGTTACTTCTAATGTATTTCAAGTTAAATTCTATCTTCAGCAGTGTTTTTTTTCTCTGAAAACAAATGCCTTTTTGAATACGTGGTACAAGTGTTTCAGATAGCTCTGTCTTCAGAGCAGCCTTAGATACTGCATCACTTAATGACAGCGTTAGGGTGGAGACAAGCTAGCCCTAAATAAATTCAATGAAGTTTCTGCTCTCCTTGTTTACGTAACTAGTGTGACTTTATAATCTGTGTTCTTACTGTCTCTACAATGTTTTACAGCTAGTTAGCAGGACTCAATAAGCTCTTGCCTCCTTTTAGCAACTGCAGTTCCTCTGTCTGGATTTGTACAGTAGTTACTGTTTGAGTGAAAGATACTGAATTTTACTTAATGTAATTGAATTACCAGGATAGCTCTGCCAACAGATAAAAGTAACAGCAAGGTACAAACCTTTTTCTCATGCCAGAAGAGAATAATAAGCTGACATACTCTGATCCAGGAATTCTATACTTATTAGTTGCTTGGTTATATTTCTATTGCTTATGGATTGAGTGCTTATTTTCTGTTTTTCTGAGCTCTTGCGAAGACTTTGAACCTTAGAAGCTGTTGTGGGAAAAGTAAAACCTAGTAACCTTTTCAATGAAGCTTCCACCAGAGTGAAAGAAGACCAGAGGCTGGAAAGGTCTGATCAGTGGGAGGAAGAGATAGAACTCCAACAAATCAACATTAAACAGTAGTTCACTTTAAAATAGATATGATGCTGCTGTGAAAGAGATGGACAAAAAGCACCTAGAAGCATGACAGCAGGAGAAATGTCATGTTTTTTGAGTACCGACTAGAGATTCAGTCCTGTGAGCATGCCACTTTGGGAAGAATGGTGAAAGATCAATCTAGTAATAGTAAAACATGAACTCAGAAAGAAATACAAGGAGGTCTAGAGAAAAGCTGTATTTGAAGGAGGGATAATGAGGAGGTTGAGCCCTGCCACTGAGTAGAAAACAAGGACACTGTTCTGCTCTCTTAAAAGAAGGGCATCAAAGCACTGACAGAGGCAAAAGCAAGCTCCCAAGGGTAAGAAGTGATGTTTCATAATTTACCCTCCTGCTACTGGCATCACTCTTAACTTTGGATTTTCTCACAGTAATAGCTGGTACAAAGGGTCTATTCCCCTTGTGCTGTCAGGGTACAAGGACTTTAGGGTTTGCCACTTCATCTTGTTTGTGGTGTACCTGAGCTGCAGCAACTGGCATGGTTGAGCTGGGAGTTGGAGGTGCCAGTGACACAGAAGAGCTTTTCATCTGCTACCGTGCTCTTAGGCAGCAGGGCCACCACGTGCAGAGTTGAGGGATCAAGAATATCAGTGGCTGCTTGGCCTGTCTGGAGTCTTTAGCAGTTTTGTGAACTAGGATGGTTTGGTAGGGAGGTCATGTACCAGGAATGGAGCTGTTTAAAGGACAGACTTTCTAGGTGCCTTCTTCCACTCCCCTTCTGACAGTCCAGCATTTGATAAGGCTCTTGGAAATACCCCATGGATGGAGGGTGTCATGTTTAATACCAGATTTATTTACTTGGAGATGGTTCATTTCACATGGCATTTCTGATTTAGAGTGATACAAAGTATACTGAAAACACAAAAATATAAGTTATACTTAATAGAGCAGTTCACACTTCAATCACAATACCAACGTGCCTCCCTTTACTGGTCCCTAGGAAATATATCCTCACTGTCACCATGTCAGGTGTCAGGAAGGAATGGGAGGGTTGATATTTAAGCCCACTGCTGTCTTTGAAATTCTTATGGCAGTTGTCTGGCTCTTAGATTCTATGTATTCATTCCCCCCATGCTGGTCTGGTCTTCACTCTAGCTAAAGAACTAATCCCTGATCCACTCAAACTTTGATGGCCATTTATCCAAAACAAAGGCCACCCCATGTTCCCTTTGAGTTGAGATAAAGTCATCTTTGCAACTGCTCTGGTCCATCGCTCCCTGAGCTTATAAAGCACATCACCCTTGTCTATGCCTTACTCTATATTTAGGACTTACTGGTCAGTCACATCTATGTGAAACCAGCCCCAAAACCAGAAGTGCAAGTAAAAAACATCTTTTCCTCAACAAACCCTTGGTGCGGTAGCTTTAAAGCATGCAGTTTCTCTCTAAGACCAGACTCGAATTTCATGTATAAGAGCACATCCTTTTTGCTAGAGCATGTTTTTGTCTACTCCAACATAAGCAATGTGGAAACTGCAATGCAAAGGAGGCTAAATAGACCCAAATTGAAGTCACTCAGAACTACAGTGAACAGATAATTCTTGCAGCACATTAACGTCTCAATGGAATTGACTTGGGCCACTGTTCAGTTTTTCTCTGTGGGATTCTTTCAGTCCTCTGCCTTCCCCTCCCCAGTGCCAGTGCCTCCTTAAACTGCTAATGATGTGATAGGGCTTAACTGTGTTTTCCTGTGGACATCACATGCATAAATTGGTGTTCTCCCAGGCAAAACCCACCATTCACTCTTCATCAGGCAACTTGTTTGTCAGGAAAAGGTGCTTAAACATCATGTAAGTTTGGAAAGGATCACCTTACAACAGAAGAACACAGATTTTCCAAGTATAAAACCCTATCTTTGAGGGAAGCAGTAGTTTACTTGCTTGTCAAACAGGCTCTGCTTGGCATGTGCAAATTCTGCATTTTCTAATACAGATAAGGTAAGGGCGATAAGTATTTGAGTTGGTCACTATTTTTTGCTGTTGGATATTTTTTTCAAGGGCTAAACTAGGCCATCACCTGTGCTTGTGCAAAAATCAGTGTTCCTAAAAATTTAGTTCTTTTGAGAAGCCTTCACTGTCATGGTAAGTATCAAAGTATATAGTATTTAAGATAATGCCTGTTTCTAAAAATAAATACTATATAATCATAGAGGAAGGAGAAATAATAACTAAACCCCATTGTTCTTACTGTGCTTTTTTTACTGTGTAACAGTATCCCTACAATTCAAATAGAGTTACTGTTTTCCAAAGTGAGTTCTCTGAAATGTGGAGCCAGAAATTCTTTATTTTTGAAATTTTAAAAGTATGTGTTTTAAGAATCTGTGCTTCAATTAAAGGTTTTCAGGCAGCTGAATGTGTTTGTGTTTTTTTTCAGTGCACACATGAGTCAGTCTGGTACAGATATATATGATCATACTGGAAATAAAACAGAAAAAAACCCTTCTGATTATTTTTAATTTTACACAATTCATGTTTACACTTCTCACTATTCAGTATTTTGTATAAAATCAAATGCAAGCTGCAGTACTTTCAAATGAGACACAAATGCATATTGAACTAATTAATATTACAAGATAATATGAAGCTTTATCTTTAAAATACCTTCATCAAAATAAACTTTCGTTCTGTCAATCCAAGTTAAAAAAATATGATTAGAAATACACAGTTTAAAAATAATCAGGATGAACAGTACTGATTAGTCAAGAAATTGAACACCTTGATTGCCTGTACATGAGTTTACATAAGACAGTCTTCAAATGATTAATATAAAAACTGCAGTGCAACGAACTGATGAATATCACATTTATGTTTTGTTTCATTTTTCTTTCTACAATCTCTTATTGCTTTAAATCAGCAGTGCTTCCTCTACTGTCATACTGGGGCAAAAAGACAAGATCTGGGTTAATTTGATGCTGTAGTGGAAAAGAGCAATTTCACCCAAGATACTACAGCTTTTGAGCACACGAGGTCTTTTGAATTAAGAGATTGAGGAAGAATCCATCTGTTGTGTATTCGAAAGAGGAAACGATTTCTAAGGAGAATCTCCTAACTGATGGCAGCAGGAATACCTTCAGTCAGCTGCTCTGTTTTACAAAGGTGATGCAGCTGCCACAACACATTCCATTTTGGCATGTAATACTTCACAATTCAGAAAAAATTCAGAAACCAAGGACTTCCTCACCCATGCCCATTCTTCATTCTTGTACCTAAGACAACTTCGGTATGTATATTAAAAATGTTAGACAAAGTAATAAAAATTTGTAACAAACTAAGCAGTACAATTAGCTGGGGCACAATGAAGTAATGAGTTAATTTTCCATATAAGGCTGTTTGGAAGGTTCAAATGTAAAGTCCCTTTGACATTCAGGTGTTTTTCACTAAGATACGGGGTGGTGGATGGGGTATCCTGAAACACATTGATGCTAAACATGCAGTTTTGGTTTAGCTAGAGTTGCTATTGTTTGTGCACTTGTGCTATGTACTTCTGATGATGCAAATGTACTTCTGATGAACCTAAAAGTGATAATGATTCTGCTGGTTACTTTAAAAGAGGCAAATTCTAATTTGGAATTTGGAAGGGGTGAGAAAGAGACCAATTATTTTTTGGTTAAAAAAAGATGCTAAAAGAAGCTCAGCTGAGACAAGGGCAAAGCGAAACACAGTAAATATTACTAAATCTCACTTCACTACTTACATCCCTTCTGCCTTCCAAGATGAGAATTTTGTTCAAAAATAAATATAGATTCATATTTGCACAACAGACTTACTATTGTGATTACCTGTACTTCAGCTTTTGCACAAATGCCTTAAATTAAAAAACCCAACTAACCAAAAAAACCAATCCCCACAAAACCCCCACTAAAAAAACCCTAACCACATAAACCAAACCGAAAAACCCCTAAACCAAAACAAGCCCCTCTCCCCAAAACACCCACAAAACAAACAAAGCACCCCCATTCAAACCCCAAGAAATTTTAATTGCCTTATCAGGATGAGATCAGTCCCTCTCTTTTAGATGCTTTTCATCTAGAAGAAAAGGGGGGTGAAAAGGGAAGCTTAAGGAGAAAACAAAAAAATATTTCCAGTCTGAGCCTTCAACAGTCCTTTATTTTGCATTAAACTTTTTAATTTGTATTCATATTTTCAGATTTTGACTATCTAAGCGCATGGATGTTACCTGTAAGCTTACTTACACTTCACATCCTGTTTCCTCTCCAATTCATGATGCTCTTGCTAGAAAATGTTTTCAAATCCCTGTGTGATATTTACACTGGCATTCAAAAATCACCAGCCTAACAAAAGGCTTAGTTTCCATTTAAAAGGACGTAGATTGAAGATAGTCACTGAACATTTGCATTCATTGAAATAAAATTCTGTCTCTCACAGAGGTAATCTGCATCTTTAAAAACTTCAGTTATTCCATTACTAACATTTCAGATTTCTCCATTTCTTCTACTGCAAGAGTCACTAAATCAACAGATAACTGATTCATATTTAAGGCTATGTGGTAACAGTCCTCATCTGAGGGATATGCAGCTATAATCATCAGTTGGTGGACAAGGGTACACCAGTTTTGAAATTTCATAATGTGAAAAGTAGTAGGAAAAAACACACTGTAGTCCTGTAAGGGATGAAAATTTCAGTCTCAAGCAGATTCCTCTAAAAATTACAATGCTTTTTAACAGAGGTAAATTGTAGTTCCTAAAGTGTTAAATGTCCAAATTTTACCTGCCCCTGAGTTCCACTACCTCAGTTGAATGGCAACCTTATTTTCCCTTTTTTATGTGCTGCACTCATTAAGCGTCCCAAAGCTAAAAACCAGCAACATCCACATGTTACCAAGTGTACCAATGAAATCTGAAGGGAATTCTTACCTTTCACATATGGTACCCTGAAGTTTCACCTAAAGGACTTGATAGGAAAGGAAACAGTAATGTAATGACATTTCAATATGACAGCTTTAAATGGTAAACTGATTTTCCTCCCATTTAAAGTCATACCAGATTTAAAGCAGTTACAACTAGTTCAAAGAGCCATTGGTTGTGAACAACTAAATAGCTGTCACTATTAAAAACAAGTTAATAATTTACAATTAGTTTTTCCTAAATAGACCACACAACCTCTGACAATAAAGTACTCTTTGGTGGACAACAGTTATATTGTGTACTCAATACTGCAGCTTCATAAAAAACCTCATACAAAGTAAGAAAGAACAGCCAATCAACACAGGAGAGTACCAATACTGTTAGAAAAAAAAAGCTTTTGTGGTTGATTCTCAGACTCAAGTGAAGACTTAAGCCCAGTCTGAATGGACAACACAGATTTATATACTTAAAAGCTCCCACCATCTTTTCATTTCTGGTGGTCAGCAGCTAAGTGATTGCCATCACAGTTTATACACATGCATCATACACACTAGCAAGCCCTCTTTATAATAGAGAGCTTAAATATTTACACCTGAGTCTGAATGTACGTAGATTTTCTTGGTTTTTTTGAGAAAGTGTTAGCATGGTAGAAAAAGGTCTACCAAACATGTTGACAGTTCATTTTATTCTACAAGTAAGGAAGAGATTGTTCTATTTCATTTTTTGCTGAAAAATAGAGCCAAAGTGATCTTCCTTGAATTGCATTAAGTCCCCTCTAGTCATATCCCCTTCACTCCTGAATATCCTCTTCAACACTGGTGGCTTATTCGAACTTCAACGCAATACTGTTCTAGTCTTTGTGACGGATTGGCTGTTGAAATAAAACATATTTGAGGGAAAAAGTTAAAGATTGCTCAGTATGTATTTCAAGCAAACATTTCTGGCAAGGTAAAATGAGCAAATGATACTTCAAAGAAAGAAACAAACGGTAAAAGTTACTGCATTTAATAACACAGCAATGCTGATTGTCAAGAATGCACAGACTGGTCTCATCACAGACAATATGAAGAAAATTCTGTTCCATACAGAAATGCAAAAGAGGATTCAAAGTACCATAATTTCATTAAGCGCATTTGTGTAAAGCATTCCTTTTCTTTTTCTCCCTCTCAGGTATCAGGCCATAGGAAAAGTAGGAAGAATAGTAAAGAAACATTAATATTCTTTTAATGCTAGGATTAGATTACATATAGAAAAGTTCTGAAATGCTGCAGGTAGTTTTTAGTATTTGAAACAAGGTATTGTTTCAAATTATATTGTATAATATATGTATATTTCAGTATTTGAACAAGGGTGCAGAAGGCTGCTTTGTAATACTCAGCAAAGCAAAGGCATATGAGAATTTTAAGGTGTATTCCTCTTTGTTAGCTTTAGTGATATTTCTCTATAGAGTTTTCATACTTTTTCCCCCATACTCCCTATTACAGTTTTTGCAATAAGTTGACCTGCTTTCCCTTAAGCATCTCTACCCTTCAAAATGCCTGTACCACGTAAGATTTCATTTCTAATCAACTACTTACTGTAAATTTAATTTTAATTCTGTTCTGTGTGGTAACATGGAAAAGACCATTGCCTTATTATGACTCAGT
The DNA here is from genome assembly GCA_013397975.1 of Machaerirhynchus nigripectus. Lineage (NCBI taxonomy): Eukaryota > Metazoa > Chordata > Aves > Passeriformes > Dicruridae > Machaerirhynchus > Machaerirhynchus nigripectus. The sequence goes on along the minus strand of VZRQ01000963.1, from coordinate 535,203 downwards.
TGATTTGGATGTGAAGTATGCACCTTGTTAAAATACAGACATGAACTTCACAGTAACTGGTAAATTTACAACGAAGATGTCTTAACTGGAGAAATAACGGCATCCACAGAGAAATACTGGGTTACAGGCTAGCAATGTGATTTCCTGCAGTTCAAAACCAGTATTATTTCAATCACAAGATATGTGTTATATCTATCAGTACTTTCTTTTGTAGAAGGCAGCAGACGTCTAGAGATGTTCCACAAAGGAAATGCAGTGAGTGTTTTAAATAAGATTGAAATATCGTAAGTTCTCCTTGCAAAGCCAGAATAGTGTTTTAGCTGTAAATAGCTGTTTTGGCTGAAAAATAATTCTGAAGACAGTCCATGGCAGTGTCTGAAGGACGAAATGGCAAATGAATTCCCTAGATCTGCAGACTATACTGCATTAGGATGGGTCACAAGTGTGATTCACATACAGAAAGAATTGACTAAAGTGACATAAAGCAGCAACAAATGAGATTGATGTAAAAATGGTGCCAAGATGTTTCCACTGGAATGTATCAGACAAGAAAATGAAAGAATAAAGATACACAGTAATGCCAGAAGTTCGGTGAAGTAAACGAAGTCTTGACAAAGACAGATGTTGGTTAGGGCATGATGTCAATATTGTAGAGATAGTTATTCTCAACCCTGCAATCCACTTGATCTGGATTAAGTCAGTGAATCTGAGCGCTATGAGGTAATGCAAACTGCTGATACTTCAAGGAATTAAGATAAACTTAGATGAAAAGAAAAGGCATATTTTAAAAAAGACTGATACTTTTTCAAATGCTACAGGAAAAATAAAAGGACACCTACAAGACCAACAAGAAGGTACTGCATTCTAAATCCATTAAATTATATGGTCATACCAAAACACCCTTCAGAGGGACCAGCATCCAATTAGCTCTTAACCTCTCAGATTATAAAACAATTAAGAACTCCATAACTGTGACAGAACAAGGACAAATTTGATGTTTGGATGGAAATATAAAGTAACTGAACTTCTTAGACCCCCAAAGTTAGAAGAAAAGAAACAGTATATGGAATGAAGTATTTGGGGTAGAAGTTTTAGAAAGTCCTTAAAATTTGAAGGAAGTAATTAATGAAGTTTTATATTGACCTGATCCTTGGCCTTCAGAGTCATAAATCTGGCAACACACCTAAAGGACTTGTTACAACATCAATGAAATCTGTGAACTATATTTTAGGGAAGTTGTTTTCTCCTAAGATAGGTATTCTCAGCTCACACAAAACAAAGGTCAGTTTGGAGAAGTGCTTCCCAGGAACCAAAAATCTCCCTTCAGATTACACTTGTGCATGAATGCAGCTACAAAATGTTGCAAGCAGGTTAAAACTGGAAGAGGCATGAAGAATAGAAACACCAGGCAGAATCCCATCAATTCTGTTTGAACCAGAACTGACATGGTGAAAATCAGGCAAAATGGAGAAAAAAACCAACCAACCAAAAGGAAAACCTGGAAAAATACTACTGGTTTTTAGTAAACTATCTATTTCAGGAAAAATATATTATTTTTTAACATGTTAGTCAATAAATCAAAAAAAAGTCACAACTAAAAAATCTCTGAATAGAATTTACTGCAGTCTACTGACTATTTCCACTGACAGAGTGAATTTTTCATAACTTTGTTACCTTCAAGGTAAGAGAATGAAGAAGGAGAAAGAAGAGCTCTTCTTTCTGAGGAAAAAACTGCAAAAGAACTTAGAATTTTCAGTGATATTTATAAATCAAGCCACATAACATAAGGAGTAGTTATGTGTCATCTTTTACTCTTCCCAACGAAAATCTCTTCAGCACCTGACAGACCCATTTGAAAGTTTTCACTATGAGTTTAAGACAAATTCCAGTAAATTGCAACCAATGGAAATTGTCTAGATATTGTTTTAAGCTACACACTCAGGCTCACCTTTTATAATGGCCTGGAGAGTTGCCACAGAGGGGCATGATCACATGCACACACAAAGATACACAGCTGTAGTCTGGCCACATGCTTCTGGGCCAAAAAGCACTTTCAGTCTTGCATAAGTCCATTAGAATTTAAAATTTCATTAAGCTTTATCGAACAGGTTTAGTTCAGATTATTAGCCATACTCTCAGTAAAATAAAAATCTTGTACCAGTATACACATGCATTTTATACATTTTACCTTTCCACAATCACTGCATTTCAGCTGTCCATTGAATTTCTCCTAGTTTTGACTTCATGCACTGACTAGTATTTGACTTAATGCTGTGAGCAATTTTTCCATCTCTTACTCCAGGCAGAGGGGTTTTCAAATTACCAGAATCCCTCCTCTTCAATAACTCTCACTCACTTTAGGAACTACTATATAAAATTTTCAAACTTGAAAGACAGAGAAACATAAATAAATTACCTAAGATGTAAGGTTCCAGATATTCTCATTACATGACATAAACCATGTAATTGTTTCTCACTATTCATTGCTAGGAGAAGTTGAACTATGGCAAAGCTCCTGCCAGCAGAGGATACAACAGCTCCAAGTATTTCCCTAGAGAACAGTTACAGGATCTGTAAAGAGGGTAACTCTCACCTTTTTAAACTGTTTTTTCTTGCAGCAGACCTGGTAGTTCTTTTAGTAATGTCTGTACTGTCAGAAATGCTAGGTTCAGAGGTTTTATTTTTCTGAACACTGGACTGCAGAAATACTCTGTAAAGAGTAGGAAAAAAGAAAGATTATATAATTGGAAAGTTTCTAGAAAACACTGAAAAGAGGGTATTACAGTTGCAATAGACCTAACAAGTATCAGCTGGCTTTTCACAAATCCTTCTGAAAAGTGAACTCTTCTGCCTGAAACACATCCTTCTCTTTCCTAACATTCCTGTTATAATTAGGGTAATGCAAATTGTTTCTATTAGGAGCAGAGCAGCTTGCTTTGCTGGTTGGTTTTGTTGGGCTTTTTTTGCTTTCAAAGAATGGAACAAATTAATAGTTTTGAATTTTCTGTTAGGTTTTTGGAAGACAAAAAGATCCAAAATTGCATTTTAAATTATGCTACAAAATTAAAAAAAAGATAAAATCTGAAGTAGGCAACAAAAGCAAACATTCTTTTCCAGACTGACACAGAATTCACAGAATAAATTCAGAATAAACCCCAAGCAATTAAATTTGTGAAGATCTAAGTCTAAATCTCCTTCAATTAACCATGAGATATTCCCTTCAAATAGGAAAATCATTGCAAATATTAGCATTTTGCTCCTAAAGGGAATAACTGAGTTTGAAATACTCAAAACTCAGCTTTACATGCTGGTTGTACTCAAATGCTTCTCTGAAAGAATCTAGAGCAATATATCGACCATGTCTTAAACAGGCAGATAAATCTTAGTGCTGTTTATGCTAAGAAACAAAGAATTTCAGATTGTGAAGTGCAAACAACTATTTTTATCCACCAGACAACTGGTTCACAAGAAAATGACGTCTGCTCTCTTCCTAAATACTTGTAGTGAAATTATAATACTATGGAGACAGAAAGTGACAACTGGTCAGTGGAGTCCCTGGATATCTATCTATGCTTCATTTTATACATCTATTCTCTAGTCATTCCATCTGTTCCAGCTATGGAAGTATGTACCATTTTAGAGATTCTGAGCACAGAGTAACTTAGCTATTACTGTTTCTTCTCCTGCTATTATAAGACTCTAATTTTCAGTGGCTTCACTGAGTCCAGTTGTATGAGCAGATTACATTAGACTGGAAATCAAAACCTTCATGAGTTGTGTAAGTTACAGTCTGGTCGGTTAATACTCTGAAGAAACTATTTTCACAGAGTCCTAGATATGAACATTGAATGTTGATTTCTGGAGCACAATACATGGGGAGAAAATACACATTTATATACTCATGTACCATACTCACCAAAAAGAGAACTGGAAAAAACCTCCAATGTTTTCATTGTTTTATATGGGTTTGATTTCAGAATTAGAACATGCATTTGAGATAACACAATTTCATCTAAAATATATTCTTTATGCAGTAAAACTGATCAGCAACCTTATTTTTACTATACACTTCTTGATTAGCAAACAAGTGACTACATAACCACAAATTTCAAGTATTTTAAACTTCTACTTGAATAAATCTGTTAGTAGTTCCGCCTTGCGAAACACTGTCACTTGATTTGCAAATGTTCAAACAAAATGGCCAGTTCCTCTGAGCTATCTTAATACAAAGTTTTAATGACAAGTACTACCAAAATACAATGCAAATTCTACTACAAACACAGGTCATTCAAAGTTGAAGGAATTGCTTATACAGGAGGCAGAAAAAACCACCCCCAGATACCTTCAACCTCATATCATACCTCTTTAGACAGAACAAATTCTTCTAATGAAAATGTTTTCCTTGCATGCCCAAGGTGAAAATGTTTAAAACCTGAAAGCTGACATTACAGTTTCTACTGTGATTGTAAAACAGTTCTAACAAGTTCTAATATTAAAATTCTTTTTTCAGTGCCACAGCTGTCATACAGCATGAACAAATTCGGTCTACCAACTTTCAACCAAGCACTAAAAATTACACCAGTGGTAAAAGACTTGCATTATATTCATTATTTGCCTTACTTCATCTGTGCTGATAGAAACTTCTAGGAATGAACAAAAAAGTACAAAGTCAGCTTAACCTCATAAGATTTAGTCACTGAAATATAAGAATGAACAAATCATAGCACATATTGGTTTACTAGTCCTCATGCAGCCAGAAATAGGGAAAAATAGTTTTCTCCTTAAATACATACATTTGGTGTCTCTCTGCATAAAATACATGCAAATGTACATGTAAAACAAAGCAAAAGTTACTGGGATGCAATCTAATGTTTATAATTCTTCTCTCGAAAACACCCATTTTTTTGTAGATACCAGAAGTACAGAAAAACTGGTCAATATACATGGCATAAACCCATATACTTATCTAACATGAACTGAAATATGAGCCAGCAGTGTGCCCCTGTGGCCATCAAGGCCAATGGTGTCCTGGGGTGCATTAGTAAGAGCAGGTCATGGGATGTGATCCTGCCCTTTTACTCAGCCCTGGTGAGGCACATCTGGAGTGCCGTGTCCAGTTCTGGGCTCCTCAGAGTAAGAGAGACATGGAGCTCCTCTGGCTCCTTGAGAGAGTTCAGTGGAAGGATATGACGATGATGAGGGGACTGGACATCTCTCTTACGAGGAAAGGCTGAGGGACCTGGGTCTGTTCAGCCTCCAGAAGAGATGACTGAGAAGACCTCATCAATGTCTGTGAGTATCTGAAGCAAAAGTGTCAAGAGCCAGGCTCTACTCAGTGGTGCTGAGCAATAGGACAAGAGGCAATGGGCACAAGCTGAACAGGAAGTTCCACCTGAACACGAGGAACTTCTGAATGGAACACCTTAACTTCTTTACTGTGCAGGTGACTGAGCACTGGAACAGATTGTCCAGAGAGGCTGTGGAGTCTCCCTCACTGGAGATATTCAAGAACCATCTGGACACAATCCTGTGCCATGTGTTCTAGGATGACTCTGCTTGAACAGGGAGGTTGGAGCAGATGACCCACTGTGGTCCATTTCAACATTATCCATTCTGTGATTCTGTGAAGCACTATGAATTATCAAGATACCATTTTGCACAAACACTTAAATATTCATCTTTTCAACATATCATAAGCTAGTCCTTACTTCCCAGAGAATTTCCTCTTATCTGTTCAAGACAAAGAAAGAAAATGAAAGAAGTTCTAAATGGAAATGTGACTTATAACAAAAATAGCCACCAGGAAACCAAAACAACCATAAAAACATCCTTGTACGTTTGCTGTATTTGCCAAAGGGAGATAAGGAGATGCCTAATGGGATCAGCTCAGAGCCAGTTGTGAGCAGGGTAGAACCTTTAACATTGTCTGCTCTTCAGTTGATGTGTCATTTTTACATCTCAGATATATACAACTTCACTGGGCTACTCTACAGTAAAGAATAATTGAAATCCCTGTGAACAAAACATTTGCTAAACTATCACACAGACATTTTTAAATCAGACTAGAATTCTAGACTTCCAAGGCTGATAGCACCTCAAGGAAAACAGAGAAGGTTCCATTTACACCACAGTCTGACATGGTGTTGCAAATAAACACCGAGAGCTGTCTTTAGCCTGACAGCTGTCAGCTGAAGACCAGCAACAGTGCTATCACAGCTTTTATTAGAATGCTACTGCATATATGTTAAAGGTGAGAGAAGAAACTAGTGTATGGAATTTTGATTTAGCACAATTAGACTAACAGCCTCGCTTGATAGCAGGTTCAACAGATAGGTTTTATAATGGATGTGAGATGAAGCCATAGTTGAGGAAATCCTGACAAAATGTCAGCATGAAAAGAATGCCCCAAACTATATTAGAGAAGTGTAAGATCTCAAGACACCTACCTTACTGCTTTGTAGCTGTTCACATAACATAGTATGCCATACAACTTCCAGAAACAGCAGCAAACACATCTGATGTACACAAAGATTTTCTACCTCAATGGGATATGATTAAAAAAAAACCAAAACAAAAAAAACAGGCTACAGGATGCTGTAATAGTCACACTATTAAACATACATTTACTTTCTAAGAATTTTTCATCTCCAGTTTGTCTGTAATGAAAACATCACTTGGTAGCTCTGATCCTAAATACACAAAACAAATAGCAAACTAGTGTAGTTTATACACTGCTTCCTTATTCAAGCTAATACCTTGGTCTTTAAACAAATCAAAACCTGTTTAAATGGAACAGCGTTTGGTTCAGTAGCAGCATCTTTTAAATGACTCACAACCTTTTTTCACCATTTAACTCAGCACAAGGATGGAACATAGGCACACCATCAGGACACAGAAGCCCAAACTCCACAAACCAAGACAAAATCCACAAAACTTGAAGTGCAAGCAATGTAATACATATTGGAGAGAAATCAATCCACACAAGTTTTTTTTTAACACATAATTACAGTATCCTAAGGTGGATACTGAAAGGAAGGATGAAGAAAAGAGAGGTTACACAGGTGTACGTCTTCTCTGTCTGCAAAAGCCATTTTAGTCTTGCCAACCAGTCTAGGCAACCTGTATTACAAGGTCTGCTACGTGCAATATTGCTTTCTCCTTCATCACGTCATGATTTTTAATAAAATAGACCTGAGACCTCTACCACTCTTCCAAGTCATCAACAGGTAACAAGTGACTGATAACTCTTCAGCATACAGGGCTCCAGACAACACAACCGCCAGGCTAGCCCAGAGAGATCCATGAGCCTTACTGGTAATTTGATCTCTTGAAACACAAGAGACATTAGCTGCAGAATGGAGAGAAGGTTAGGCAACCTTTTAAGAAAAGCCTAAGTGTTTTCTCTCCCTATACTTAAAACAACATTGTATGATTGTTAATCTTGAAAATCAAGCAGCAGCACCAGTAATTGGAAATTCCCAGTAAATGGGAATCAGTCTATTTTCGTCCAGCAAGGAAAAAAGATTTTAGTTTTTAGACAGAACACAAAAACAATAAGAGAAAGAAAGGATGATAGTTGACTAAAATGGATCTTACAGTACAGCAAAACAAAGCACAGATTGTTTCATCTCTTTAACTTGTGTTTTAAGTTTAGCTTTTTAGTATGTGTTCAGAAATCTGAGGTCTGACTTCCAGAGACCACTGAGAAAAGAAATGGTGCCACGTTCAGTGTAAACTTTGAAAACATGCCTCTCATGTTATTTGGAATAATACCTCTCAAATACGTTATTTGACAAAGTTAGGGGAAAAAAACTAAGCGGAAGTGATCTTTATTTCTTTATCATCTTTTCCCCAAAAGAACAGATTAAGATGACCTCAGTGAAGGCTAACTGAGTAACTAAGCTGTCCAAAGTCCCCCAGTTCTCATTCTATAGTTATTCAGTCACTTATGTTAGCAGAAAGAGTTTCATGCTTTTTAAAAAGTGCAGACAAAAAGTTGCAAGGCCAAAGGTAAGCATGACAGAAAATCTCAACCTTCATGTCTGTCAGGAGAGAATGCCTATTCTTACTTAGTACTCTGGTGTAAAAGACTTTCTGACCATTTTTTCTCTCTCTCTCTGAGAGCACCAAGCTTTCAAGCATTCACCCAAAGTAACCATTCCACTTTGAGGGTGGTGATGACAGAGGAACTCCGGGGAGACTGAGAAGCAAGCAAAAAGTTCATTTGGATTTCCTGGCAGATCTATGTGCTGTTGAAATTTTTGTTTGACCAAAGGATGTAAGTTGCCATTTGATGAAAACACTGCACCTTTTACGTAGAAGCAAGGCACAGAAATCACTGTAGCTACTGTGACGAAAGAAGAGTAAAGAAAGAGTGAAAACTGTACTCAAGGAACTGACATGCTATTAATGTTTTCTCAGCTGTTGAATCCAAGTTGTCAGAATAAAGGAATGTAAGTAGTCTCCTAAAGCTCTATAAAGCATAATTGTGAACAAAAGAAGATGAAACCAGACTGGCTGGGTAAAAAAGTGAGCCTTGACCTAACACTGCAACCTGTCCCATCTTCTGCTAAGTTAAAAAGGTAAAAAGAAGTCCTGTTTCATGCCATAGCATACAGTATTTGATCTTGTCATAGAAACAAAGACCTACTGACATTTCCAACAAATTCTAATTCTTGGCATTTCATGGGAATAAAATCATGTGTTGGGAAACTAGCCTACTTTGTAAGTTCATGAACTTCGAAGTAAAACTGACGCTAACATCTGCATCTGCAATATGCAAAGGACAGAACATATTTGAAAGCAGTACTTTTTCCTTCTTACAGATAATTTTGCTTATGTACTTTTGCTTATCTGCAGAGAAGAAAAGCTTCAAAACTAAAAATTATTCTAAGAGCTCCTTGCCTTTGTATATTGCAAACCAGCCATAAAAATCACTCAATTATTCCAAATAATATACACAAGAAAATAATGAAGCCAGAGCAGTGAAATTTACTCTTGCAACAAAGCCAGTAAGAAACATGACATGAAAACATGCATTTATGAGACAAACTAGACAGAAAGGTGTGAGATATTGTAGAGAAATGGAATGGGACACTTACACAGTGGCTCTCTGTCAGGGGGTCCTGATGGTTACTATGTTCTTAAACCATCTAGACAGAATAGCAGGCGGGGCAGAAGGGAGCCACATACAATCCACCAGATGACAATGCTACACAGTGTAGACACCAGCATAGCTAGGAGCCATCTAAAAGGGATTGGAGGGGGAGGTAGAGATGAAAAAAAATTCAAAAGCAAAAGCTATTGGTGCATTTTAGCTTGTTTCAAGTTCTTCAAAAGGATACTGCTCTATAAACTTTGCCGAGCATTTCTTACTTTCTATGACTAACAACCCATGCAGCCATAAATTGCCAAATGTAGTTACCCATGTGCTGCTGGAATCAAAGCAAGTTTTCTGAAATCCTCACCAAAGTCACCTATTTCAAAGAAAATCTATATCGCTCTTGGAAATGAGTGCATGCAGGAGCAATACATCTCTGACCACTTGCTGCCATCTCTTATGCAGTTGGATCAGCCTGTATTCACACATCCTACTTCACAATCATACATTTTGATACTAAAACATTAGATCAGAGACACGTAAGTTTGCAGAAACATACAACTTATGTAAACAACCAGATCAAGGGGGTATTACCTTCCGGTGTAAGAAGCAAAAGCCAGTTCATAATCCTTTGCCACAGGTGCAGAATATTGCGTATTAGAACATATATAAAATATCCAGTCATGAAAGCGTAAAGAATTTATACAGCCAACTTCAGTAAATACTCTATACAAATCCCTTACGATTAAAAAATAAATAATGCCTCTAGTATTCAAAGACTGCTACTGTCTAAGCTTCTGGTGCTCTTACTTTGCCCCCCCACTTCTTTTTTCCTCTGAAATAAAACTGCTTAGAAGATTTAAAAGCTTCTGTTTGTTTGCTTCGACAAAAGTAATCAATTTCACTGCAAGATTAATTATTTTAACAGACTAAACTAAAAAGGAAAGAGATTGACACCTTTGTAGTAGAAAAAACTTCTGACTCATGTAAGGCAGCCAAATATTTCTCGCGATAAAACAACAGTAACACAAAGAATGTATGAATTTACACATTCATTTTTCACCAAATTATTTCAGTACAAGTTGCAAACCATAAAAAGAACTCAGGGGAACATAAATTGAAACTCCTTGAGCAAGTACAACGTAAAAACCAGATATAAGCTCCAGGTAAATTATTTTAATTCTACACAAGTACCAGCTAACTAGTTTTAATTAGAGCAGACATGTTGCAGAACATAATATTGTAACAATATTTTAACAGTAGATAGGTCTTCTGCTAAGAAGATATTAAGACAATGGCTCTGAATAGGTTATAACACAGTCAACATTCATCATATGGAACATACAACAGTAAGTGTGTGGCAATTAAGTCCTTGACAACTAAGGCATTTCTGTGCCTTGGAAACTAATATGCAAGGTAGTTTTTTTTTTTCTGTGCTATTTGAGGTAACCAATGTGATGTGTTTTGGCATTTTTTAAATGTCAGCTGGGCACAGGCTTTGTTCCGAATATGTTGTTTCTTATATGGCTGCCTGTGTAAATGATAGGCCTGATCAAAAGGGAGTATTTTAAAACAAAAGCAGAAATCATACACAGCAATGTGGGAAGGTTTCCAAAGTCATATTCCTTTACATTCAGCACATTTTTACTACATGCTTCTCACTTTTTCTAAAAGTCTGATGATAGTGGTGATCTTAAAAAAGAAGAAAAAGAAAATAAAAATGCCAGCAGGTACCAGCATCATCTCCTACAGAAGGACAACACAACAAAAGTCAAGTTGACTATGGTCTGTGACTTTGGTGGTGTGTCATTTGCAAAAATCTGACAGCCAGGGGTCACCATTCCTTTCCTAGCAATCAAACGACATCCATCTAAGTTTTGCAAGTGTTGCATTCTCTTGCAGTTTATTTAAGGGCAGACAGAAAGTTTTTGTACCTACAATTCGTACAAGCTACAACAGATGCAAACTTTCTTTTACAGGTGGTGTTCCAGGACTCGTCTAAAATCCAGAGACTACCACTTTCCCTGACAGAAATGCACTTCTTTGAATTTGTTTACTGAAACAGTGGCTACTCTGCCTTCCAGATCCACCAGACATTATCACAAAGCCCACAGGATTCAGGGAAAGTTCTTTTCCAAGGAAGAGGAAATGAAAGGAAGCTAAAAATCCTTCTTTCAAGTCTTTTTAGATAGCTGCTTTACTTCAAACACCAGCATGTATCTTACTTGATCCAATCAAATAAAACCATACAGTCATATTCTTTCATTTTTATACTACCACAGGAAAGACAAGAGAATGTCTGTGATTAAACTGAAAGTAAAGCATTCAGAAGATCTACAGACGCTTGTAAAGTCCAGAATACCAGCATTAAAAACTATACAGAAAATCAGAAATTCAGTCATGCAGTTCTTTAACCCAGTTCTCCTGCCTCCTCAGCGCTCACCAAGCCTTCAGAGAAATGGTGACTCTCATGTTTGTTTTAAGGGAGTAAAAGCAGCACTGGTAACAAACATTTGGGGGAACCGCAAGTATGCATGAAGAAGAGGTTAGAAGTGTTTCTGGCGTTTTATATATTCAGAAACTGACTTACGCTAGTGGAGACGCAGCTGGAGCTTTTGCTTGCCTTTTGCTTTTCAGAGCACGAAGCTTATCCCCTTGTGTTAGACAATTTGTTTCATCATCATCACTGTACTGGATAAACGGAGGGGGAAGGATGAATCAAGATTAAAATAAAGACACTTTGATATTTAAGAATTAACCTTATTTTAAAGCTTAAAATTAGAATTATCTCAACAGGATAAGGTCAAAGGAAATTGACTTGCATAAATACAGTTCTGTTCCTTCCAGTTTCCTGTTTGCTGCTTTTGAAGCTGTAAACCATTAAGTGGTGTCATGAATTACATGCATCAAAATATTGTCTACTTTTAAAACACTGGAAACAATATATTATCAAATCTTTGCTTAGGTACAGTATAATCTTCACTAAATACAGGATTGCCCTCCTTCACTTGCCTTTTTAAAACAGCAGTACTGTCTTTTTCAAAAAGCACCATCAAAAGGTATTACAGAAGTTGCAATTACTTAGAAACTAAAACGAGTAGGAAAAAAACCCCACACCCTTTTATTCCTTCCCTTTAAATACACACAGTGAAGCGACAATCCAAAATGAAATCAGTGTTTTTGACTGCAGATTGTGAGTACTTTTTTTCTATTACTGACCTAATTAAAAAAGACTACAGCATGATGATGCTCCTACTTCACCTGTGTTCTGAACTCCATTTTTCATAATTGCTGTCCATACTTTTTCCCCCCATATCTCTTTATACAAAAAGGGTGAACAGAAAAAAAATCTGACTAACAAAGTTTTAGTGTACCCACAGGTTTGTTCAAAACCCGAGAGATTTTCCACAGTTCCAACTTTTACAAGAGCACAATATTTGGATGGTTACCAGTTCAATGTCCTTTTGGATGGTTCTCCTGTTTCTTGTGTTATTAATTGAAATATCATCTACTCCTGACAGAATTCTTGTTACAGCAATTTTATGGTTTCGTTTCAACTTTGCACGGAAAATATCCCCTTCTGTCCAAAGTTCTGCCTGTTTGCTATCATAACATGGAAAAAAAGGCCCAAAACACAACAAATTAACACTGAAGATTGTTAAGTGTACAATAGTAGAAAAAGAAAAAGACATCTAGATTTATTTTTGGCAGTAATTTTCACTCAGTCTACTTACTCCATCAGGAAATGCTGCTGTGGTCCAATCACAGAACCAGGTCTATTTATTCTGATCCAGGCAATAGTTTCAGCAGCTGTCATCCGATAATGCTTCATGATGTAACAGGCAATAAGTGTGCCAGTTCGTCCAAGACCAGCTGTGTAAGATAAAAGAACGGCTTCTTTTTTATACCCACCTTCATCTGGAATCTGATGTAACTACAGACGTTGCTACTTGGACAAGGAGTTACCTGCCTAATTTATCAAAACAAAGCTGCACTTACCAAATTTGGTAAGGGAAACTTACCCTTCCATCTTTTTTTTCATATACAAGGTTACTAACACACTGTTCACATTTTTTTGAGTGAGGTAACCTTCCAAAGCCAGCAACTTTACAAATATCCATAAGTTTAGCTTATCTTTATTTACCTATCTATGAATATGTATGAAAGTATGAGAATGTTTTTATGCGTGGGATAAAACAGCTGGCCTTTCTCAGAATTCTCACAGCGTGTTCTTGCAAACTAATCATACACTGCACTGAAACCAGCTGTTCTTCCAGCCTCTCCTCTAATTAATCTCTTTAATTCCCAAGAAAAAGACAAATTTTGCAATAAGCAAGTCTGGGCACTAGCTAGCACAGGCACAAAGTACTCCAGAATGAGAAACCTTGTTTATAATGGCCCTCAAAACAGTTCTGTTTACCTGGGGAAACATGAGAGGCAAAGGACAGCTCCAGCTAAGCGGCTTCTCGCCTCAGTCACTTGCTGTAAATGCAAATCACACAACACCTTCTCTCATTTAACAACTGACTGATCTACACCAGTGTAAAATCTTCTGTATAAAACAACAACCAAGACAACCACACAGCACTTTCTGTGACTTGCCCAGCTTTAAGAACAGGCTGCAGCATTCTACACTTCCTCGAGAGTAAGAGCAGGCTAGACACCACCATCTATCAAAGAACACCTTAATTTGAGTGAAAGCAAAGCACTTGTATCACCAGTACTCAATATTCTGGCATAACCAATTAAGTGATATGCCTGAATTTATCACATCAGTGAAGAGAAAGAGTATGCACAGTCAAGATGCTGGTTTTAACAATTCTGACACTTTCCAGTATAATTCTGTCAAATGTAGCAAATGGATGGCAGATCCAGGAACAAAAATGCAGTCTTTGCTGGTCCAAAGCAAACAGGTTAAGAAAAGGCCCTTCTCCTTCAATCACAGCATTATCAGGTGCATTATCAGGTAGTGATGCAAAGACAAGAAATGTCTGATAAACTACTAAAGATGTTGTGAGAAGGGAAACTGCCTCTAGAACCACAGAAAACTGAATAACTATACTAGCTGCATTGGGCATGCTCTTAAAATCTTTGCAGTCTAACTCTTGATAGAATGGATATTCAGAGCATGCCTAAACTAGTATAGAAAGTTTCTGAGGGATGAAGGTTTTGGCGGTTGTAGAAGAACACTCCTATATTTTGAGGAATCTCCCCAAAATGCTGCACTGTTTTCAAAAGTTAATGACTTGGTATATTTAAACGTGCATTTTCAGAGAGAACTTGACAGGATTTCAAATGCCTGCCCAAAGCATCCTTTGAAAGAGCTAACACTTTCTAGCAGAATGAGCTATTAATATTGGAAATCTCACTTTCCCCAGTCTCATTTTGGGAATGGTTGGGAAGATTTTTCTGGAACTTAAAAACATTAGAAGATGAAGTACTGAACAGAAGCATGGAAATAAATTGAATGGAAATGCTGCAGTTTGGCAGAGATGTTAATAGCTAGATATAGTAGCATTATACTGCAAAATACCTCAGGAACTGTAATTATAAGCATCACTTGTATTATAAATTGGTTTTTACACCATACCTTTGCAATGAACGGCTATTACACCTTCAGCATTTTCACAAATGTTTAGAAATCTTTTAACTATAGTATCACTAGGTGTGCTTCCATCAGCAAAGAAGAGATCAAAATGCTCAAATCCAGCATCTGTAAATCGTTTGGCATCATACAGTTTTTTGTTGAGGCGTATTATAGTGGTGACCTTATGTTGCCTGAAGTATGGGAAATAAGCTTCTGGAGCATGGTGGGGATAGCCTATTTTGAGAACAGAACATAAAAGAAAAAAGAGAGTAAGGCTCAAACTGCAGAAATAAGAAAAAACTAAAAACCAAGATATGAAAACACTTTCAAAATAGAGACAACATAAAGAAACAGACTAACTGAAAATGGAATTTTAACACAATCACCTAGGTCAGACGCAATTAAACCAAGCATTAAAATTTTACTGCCAGAGTTCTTAGAAAAGGAAAAGAGCCCGGGAAAAAACACACTGTTTGAGGAACAGTTTTTAAAGCTTGTTCTTACTGATAACAATCAACTAAGAAAGCAGTGGGCTTGTGTCCCCCACCTCCTTTTTTAAGCATACCATTTTCAATTTTACTTCTTGAATGAGGTCCACTGAAGGCAATGAATTTGTTTGGTATTATCCAGTTAAAATCTCCATTTTCTGCTCTCTGTCAAGAGAAAATGCTTGGTTTATCATTATCCCTGTATTTTCAGGTTTTTCCTTATTGTTTCAAAATACATGCTAGATAGAATTGATGTACAATTTTTTTCAAAGGAAGTTGTGTTAGTTGCCTGCTTTCTTTTTCATCATGAGGATGACAGATGCTCTCAACCTCACTTTTCTCCCCTGTGTTCCTATCTTTCTACATCAGAGTTTTAGAACACTGCAACTGATGCCCTTCAGATGAAGGGCAACTTCCCATTTTTTATTTTTTATGGGTTTCTAAATTATGATCTTGGTCTTACCTCTGTTCACAAATCAAATGATTTTTTAAGTTCTAGGGGCATTTAATTTTCTCTTTACAGATATCTGGCAGCTTTGCATTTCTGAGACTGCATATAGTCAAGACTTGCAGTCCTACATTGTCTCAATCATTTCCCATGTCCCAAAGTGAATTTTGTGCGGAGTTTCCCAGCCCTGTTTCCTTCTTTACCTCAAAGAGTGTTACATCTTTGCCGTGTGTTCTCAAATATATACTTTGATTGTTCTCTAGCATTCAGTTAGACTGCAGCTTGTATGCCCATTAGTTTTTCATCAAGAGTGCTCAAGAATATCCATGAGTTTAATAATAATGGAAACTGCCATTTACTTCCATTTTGGTTTCTGCTTTCCCCCATGTTTGAGCATACTTATGCTTAAATCTGAATTTTAGTATTCTTTCTCTGACCATGCACCTTTATTTAACTATCATAGCTTAAAGAGACAAAATAGAAATGGAACTTCATACTTCAAAAGAATAGCACAAATTATAAGCAACTGTTTCAGCATTAGTAACAGCAAACAAATCAAAAGATTGATACTGAACACTTACTTCATAATGCTCATATTCATTTACATCAAACGTACTAAAATCCAGGAAACCATACTGCAAAGCCTAAAATTCAGAACACAGCTCTTAACAGAGATGCCTCTTCAGTGAGGACAGTTTATCATTCTTTTTGGTTCCATAAAGTCCCTTAATACACACTCTCCTCTTTCTTCACATAATTTAAGAAATATAGATCAACTCAGTCTTGGTTCAAAACAGGTTTGTAAATTTCAATATAAGTGAAGTTAGATGAGTAAATCGACATTTTGTTTCCACTGAATCACGACAAAAATCCCAGATTACTGATGCATTTGATCTTTTTATTACTGCTAGGTGCACAAAATAAAAAGAAAATTAAAAATAACCAGCAAAAAATACCTATTGAAGCTATGAGCAGATTCTAAAGACTGCATTCAAGGACTGCAAATATTTTTGAGGATAAATGCTATTTGTTAGTATCTTCACTGATTTCAAATTGTTTGCAGTCACAAAGTCCTAAGTAGATATTACTGTGAGTCCATGACTTCCCATAATTAGCCACAATTATAATAATTAACATTGTATAAAAAATGTAATCATTTGGGTAACTAATAGTTTACCCACTTTTTAAAACAGGAAGCACAAACACAGATAAATCCTGTATCTCCAGATATTAAAAATGCTACATTCTAATTTTCTCTTTTACTACGTAACATTTTGTAGCTTTCCTTACTGTTCACCAGCAAGGTGTTTGGCTTCATCTCTTCAGAGATAACTGAATGTGTCATTAAGAATAGCAATGCACCAGTCTTGGCATACAAGTAGCCAACTTCAAAACACCCAAAAAAGCTGAAAAACCTTCAAGAAGCTGACTTAACCACTAAAAGTATCAGTCTTTAGTAGAGATACCCATAATATAGAAGACAGTAGTATGGCGGAGAGCTGCTAAATTCCCCATTTCCCTCCTCATCCAGACTAAAAAGAATGTGTTTTGATTCCATTATCCTTCAATGCTGCATTACTTCACCACTAAATTGCTATAAAAACTAGATTATGATAATTTGTAGTTAAAAAAAGAAGCTCCTAGCTCCTAACATTTGTTCTATTTCTATTACTAAAGCAAAACTCGAAATCATTATCGTGTGCTGCAAATGCTTAAAGTGTACAGCCATTGGTTTTCAACCCATTCAAAACCACTTTCAAAGGCTATGTTCAGCTTAATACATAACACCAGGGGGCATATAATAAACCTAACACACAACTCTTAGGATTAGAGGTAAATGACTGATCTGAAAGATTACATAAGTAAAACACGAAACTCCCCCTTTAACATGTTCACTATTTGATTATATAAGGTATTGCTTGACTTCTATGGATGCTGTTATCTACTTTTGTTACAATGCATAATGCACAGTAAACCAGGCAACAATCAGTAAATCTGCTACTTCACAGCTCTATTTGGATCCTAGCTTCCTAAGCCTTCTTTTTCCAATGGGCAACATTTAGCTAACTTTTTAAAATATGAAAAATACTAGTTTACTGACCTTATTTATTGCATGAAAACAGTCCAGTAACGTCAGATGAAAACTGCAAGTACCAAAGGAAGCATCCCTATAAGATATGATGACCAAAACAGTAATTACTGCATTTTAATCCAAGTGAAAGAAATTGAAGATACTTCTCTAAAGCCTTTTAAAAATTAAAAATTCAGGATCATGATTATTATACTGAAATAATTATGTCAAATGATTGCTTCATTTCCTGCACCTTGAATCTTACAAGAATAACAAAACATAAAATAAGTTATTTTAACAGATACAACAGTAAGATTACTCCAGCTACAGTTTTGGTAAAGCTGAAATGTTCAGTTTCTGACATGGACTGTTAAGATAAACATTTGAGTAAATATAATAAAATATTTTCCTTAAGATGCATAAATAGTTTATGCTTAAACAAGAGGAGAAACTGATTGCATTAAAACCCATTCTTTCAATTACAAGTTTTTTAATTCTGTTGATCCAGGAATTGCAGGTTCTTAGTTGGTGACCATTTTCAAATTTCATAAGCACCACAAAGTAAGCATTCTAGAGGAATACCACAGCCAAGAAAATAAATAAAAACTGAATCGACATCAGAGAATATTATGCCTTGGCAGAATACCTTGAGACCATGCAGCCCTTATCAGCAGAGAATTGCTTATGTTTCTAGTAAGTAAAAAAACATGTTCAAATTATACAACTGAGAGGAGGAAGAACTTTTGAAGAAACTGGATGGCTGTTTCTAGCATTTTTTTCTAACCTTTCCTTCCTTATGAATCGGTGTGAAAAGGGGCAGAAACTAGCAGGAGACAGAAATAATAGAACCTTATTCAAGTAAAAGAAAGGACACATAAAGGTGACATTGTAGCAGCTGGTGTCTCTTAGACCACCTGATGAGAAAGAACAAATGGATAAAGCCTTCTACAGACAGACAGAAGCAGCCTCACGCTCTCAGGCCATAGTCCTCACAGGGAACTGCAACCTCTGGTATCTGTTGGAGGGATAGCACAGTAGGGCACAGGCAATGCAGAAAGTTCCTGGAATGCACTGGTGACAACTTCCCACTTGTCAAATGTGTGCAGTAATCTGCAGATACTGTCTTGTTCATAAAGAATGCTATTAAGTATTACAAGCCTTTTGTGGTGAATGACAGATATTCTGGTATGTTTAACTATCAGCTACTGGCACAAAATCAAAATCAAAAACAATTACTGGCACAAAATCAAAATGCCAAGTGAGAAGCAATGTAGATCAAAAATCTCAATGAGTGGATACAAAACAGTGTGACTGCTTCACCTTCTGCTGGTACACTTCACTACCAGCTGGTAACACCTCTGATTCACTGAGTACCTCAAGTTCAGACAGGGAGTGTGTCCCAAGTAAAAACTTCAGCACAAAACAAAAACACAAAAAACCAAAAACCAACCAACCAACCAACACCAAACCAAACCCCAAGCAACCAAAAAAAACCCAAACCAAACCAAACCAAAAAAACCCCACAAAAAACAAGCAAAACTTCCCCCAAACAAAAAAACACCCCCAAAACAAAACAAACAAAAAACCCCAAAAAACCAACACAGCAAAAATTAGTACTGAAAAATGTTACATTCTTCTTCAAAATATCAAGGTACAGAAAGTTCTATCAACTTGTTATTTACCTGAAAGGAAGATATGAAATACTTCCCGACACTATAAGCCTGTACACATCTTCTGGGGATTCCCTCAGGTATATTATCTATTTTTGGAAAAAGACAGAAAAGGAAAAAGATTATTTTAAGACAGGTTTCAATAATTTCAAGTCACTTGTTTACTACAGAAGGCATAATTAATTATCACAGGGCGCAAAAGTGCTGGAAAAGAGTGGCATCAAGAACAAATGTCTGCAAGTGTGCAACAACAAAACTAACATAAACAATAAAAAATCCTGTCAATCTAAAGAAATACATATTTTAAAACTAACTTTATATATTTGTGCAGAAGTTGTTCAACTACAGGCTACAGTGAAAAGGCTTCTGGTCATCTGGATTCTTACATTTCTACCGCAACTCTGCTTGGCCAGTTCGTAGATTTTTTTTTAAATTAAGCTTTTAAGATATAAAACAAAACATAAAAACCCACAGAGATATCAGCAAAGCTATGAATCATCTGGTACACAAACTGTCGGTACACTCAGCAGACAAGACTAAAACAGTTATTTATGTATATATTTATATATTTCATCTTCCTACATCAGAACATTTGCATTAATCCAAATTCTGTACTTCCTCCTTTGCACTGCTGAGGCAATATCCAGTAACTAAATCCAGATGCCATAAACTAAAAGACAACAACAACAACAACAACAAATTAAAAGAAATCTGTAGCTTCAGGAGCAAAATCCTACAAACATAATGGATCAAACTTTCTACTGTCAAAAACACTCAGAAAAGAATTCACAAAGTACCAACTTACGAGAAATATCCGTATGGTCTTCCATCACAACATGTCTGATCACTCTTGGATAGCCTTTAACACTAAGGTCTCCTTAAAGAATACCTAAAACTCCTCTTTTGCATATCTCTTCTTCAAATACCATCAAACACCATCCCCAGCATGGCCAGGAGGTAACAACTGTTAATAACAAGCTGTCATTAACAGGTCAATATTCAGTAATTTCAAGTTAGTACTTTTTCTTTGAAATTGCTTTAACATTCTACAGAAAGTTGGGGTTTTCTCACTAATGTTCAGTAAAATTATTTATTTCTTCTATACTAACAACGTTTTCCCTTAGAGTTATTTGAAAGTAAAAATCTTCATGAGTATTAATTAAATATCCCCCAAAAATCAAGGCATCACATATTTACTTTCTGATGCTTTGGACACGTTTTTCTTTTAAAAGTTGGCTTTGCTTTTCAAATTTCTTTGATGCTGCTGCAAAGCCAGTTTGAACAAATGGCTTAACATACCTTAAACATCCTCTCTCCACACACACACACACAGAACAAGAGTTAGAACAGATGTTGCTAAAAAACCCCAACAAACAAACCCAGCTTGAAATATAACCTAAACAGACAGCTAAAACCGACATGGCCAACAGGTGACCCCTTTGACTTCCTGATTCAATTAGTGTGTTAAGTATTTTCTGAGCATTCTTCCTTTGAAATTGGCAAAAAAATAAATCTTGCTTGATAAACAGCTAAGTAATGAAAACTGCATGTTTTGTGTGTGTGCTTTCACTGGGGAGTGATAAGCGACTTCTGCATTCGTATGTGCAAGTATACAACCAAAACAGAAAAGCTACTTAAAAGCCTCCCCAAGAATCACTGAACAACTTATTCTCAGACGACAGAGTTAGTTTTCTATTCTGCAGGCATTCATTGCCTCATTTGGATGTAAAGGTTATCTTCCATGAAATTTCAAATTGAGTGCTTTGATACAGTTCTAATTTGCAACTTGCAGCACAGTGAACACATATTGCTAGCAACCATACAAATCAAGCACTTCTTTTTTATCAGGAAGAGAGCCCTGTCCCTGAAAAACTTACAAACCCAAGATGTGAAATGGAATTAGCAAACAGATAGTAATTAGACAGAGTTTGTAGCCAGAAATGAGTCACCTGGAAAAAACTTGGGATTACAGAATCACAGAATCAATTAGGCTGAAAAAGATCTCTGAGATCATCCTAGTCCAACCTTTGACCAAACACCATCACGTCAACTAGACCATGGCACTGGGTGCCACATCCAGTCTTTCCTTAAACATCTGGCCCACCATCTCCTTGGGCAGCCCATTACAATGTTTAATCAATCCATCACCCTTCCTTGTGAAGAAAATCCTCCTAATGTCCAACAGGACTTGAGCGCTATCACACTGTGTAGTATTCAGAGAGTATTAATTGTACCACAGGCAAACAGAAATGCAACTAATACTAGCTAATTTTGTAAGCCCGTGTAGCTGAGAAAGGCCAAGGATTACTCCCATATTTCAGCTGAGTTTGTACCAGCTTCTTAAAGGAAACGAGATTGAACGCAGAAGCATTTGTTTACAAGTCTAACAGCCTCAGGAGACTTTTTTTTTCCATTCCACTGTGTCGTATTAAAGTAAGTCTAACTAATGTTGCAGTGTACTGAAACATGTTAGCTCTTAAGCACAGATCCCACTTCTGAAATTACATTACCAGTGAAACTGCTAGAAACACCTTTCTAACATACATACGTGTACGAACTTTTCTTAACACAGCTATATATGAACACTTGCTAAGTACAAGGACATTTTAAAAACCTAATCCGATTTTGCAACGCAAAAATACACTTGTATTGTACAATTGAAGCAAAATACAGCATATTTACTGAAGAAGGAAACTTACTCTGAAACAGAGAGATCCTGCTACACACTCAGCTGTGACACTATAACACACAAAAGACACAACAAGTGAACAAGTGCAAGAGACAGCTGTTGATGAAATGGTCAGATGGTGTACCCAGTGAAAAGTGTTTGCAAAAAAATCAGGTTAGTATGAGAATAGCTGGATGAGTGCAATGGTGTAGAGTGCTTCAGATGGGAAGAATGACATTCACATATAATGGGAAAGACCATAAACAGATAATTACTTCACAAGGAAAGTATCCTGGCAGTAACACAACACAGTAAGCTGTGATAGTCAAAGTGGACACAGGATCAGTTTCTGTCACAGCTTAAGGGAGTACTCAGCTAGAAATCCTAGATGTAAGCAAGGCTGGATGAAGGCTGAACATGGGTGAGGCCTGCTTTTGGTTTGGGGTGAACCAAATTCCAGGTATGGAAACAGGTAAGACTGAAGCAGCAAAGCTCAGACAAGCAACAGATGCCAAGGCTGCAGAGGCCATGCATCTGCATTAGGAAATGGTCATCACTAGACAGCCAGCACTGAAGATCTGACATCTGTATTACACACTTCCAGCAGCCTTTAGGCTTAACAGCTGGGTTTAGTCTGGTCCTGTGGACTGAATGCCCATTACCTGTTGAGACTGCCCCTACACTGCTCCATGAAGTGAACCAAAATGCAGTAGTCAGCGTTTAAGGAAAGGTTCACTTCAAAAAATATTTCTGACACATCTATAGCTATATAAAACTACAATATTTTTTCTGACAATACTACAATATTGTTTCTGACCTGGATAACGCCAGTGAAGCCTTTAAGACGAACAATTTCATCGGAATGATGTGGGTGAACAAAGGACTAAAGAAAGCAAATAAATGGGAAAGAGAAAGTAGCAGTGATCAAAGACCTGTACCAGACAGAAGTGTTGGAAGAGAGAAGGACTTTCTAAGGCAGCAAGCAGAACTGAAGTTTCAGAAAATAAGAGAATGGAAATGTTGATCTGATGAATAGAGAAACAAAGATATATTTGTAAATTCATGAGGTACGTACTGGGGGAAGGAGAGGAAATGAGAGAAGACAAACTCCAGAAATCAAAATATACAACAGCTGAAACTAATCCGTCCAGATACTGATTACAATTTATGTTTCTGCTGTACTTTCTAAGATGATGAAAACTTTCACAAATAAAGTTGTTTTCTTAGGTTAATGCCAGTAAAGCAACCAACAAAAATTACTATTAAAAATATAAAAATAAATTTCAAGCAATGATATTAGCTGTTATTTAGCAGAAGCAGGCATTCTCTGGGATAATTTTTATTCATTTTTGTATATACAAATGAATAAATGACTATCAGAATTTTAAAATGATTTCCCAAGGGGCACCTTTCCTGCAGATTAGGGAAATATTAAAAAAAAAACGGCCTTCTTTAAAAAAAAAACCATAGTCAATGCAGCATGCATCTGCACATTCAGCTTTTAGAATTTTCCTACAGTCATATGCAAGTGCAGATACGAGTATACATATATATCTATACACACAAATACAAACAGAAAAACTCTTAAAATCTTTTAGGAATCTTCTACTTATGTACCTTTCAGTAAAATTGTTACTATAAGGAATTGATATCTTTCAAGTCAAACATATTTCATCACAATCTGCCATCATTTGTATGCAGACAATTTAGAAATTTGCTTTTTTTATGCATACAAAAAATATCCTACTGAACTTCAAAATACAGCCAGGAATTTGCTATTAGCAGTTGAACCACTAACATTACTCCAATCATCCTCCTCATTTAGGACATCTTTTTCTAATTAAGGAACTACAGGCACCTCTGTGAATGGTCAAGAACCACCCAAGTACTGAACACCGGGAAAGGTGCACTCAAGCACTCCTCCTGCCAACTTCGCTGTGCAGCCAAACAGCTGCTTTAGAGTTCACTCAATGAAATACAATGGTTGGCTCTTTATTTATGAGCACTTAAAATCAACCAGAGAATGAGAGCTTTTAGCAAGCCATGTTTTTGTCTGATTCATTAGTGTTTTCAATCCAGCCTTATTTTTTAAGCAACTATTTCCTAGATCCGAGTTACAATCATTGGAATGGTATTCATAATAGCATGCAAAGTATTCCTGGTAGAAAAGGAAATGAGCCTCTGGTTAAAAAAGGCATCTTAACTTTCAATACACGGCATTGCCAAGTGAAATAGTAATGCTGCATACAAGACAAAACCTGTTTAGTAATAATAATCTATGACAAAACGTGTTGCTTTTTCAGGAAAATTAAATAGGCTATTGAAATAAGCTTTACTGTTAGAAACTATATCAACTCAAGACTGTAAACAGCACTTTAAATTCATATCTATGATGTGCTCAATATTACGACGTTTATCCATCTGTTCACCCTCAACTGGAAAATCTACTTAAGGCTGGCTACCTAAATCACACATTTTACCAGCCATGCTGACTTAAAAGCCAGAAAATAAAAGATAATTAATTTTAAACTGCTTAAAAGCAAATTTCATGTGATACAACTATGCTCACCCAAGACAGCCTGAACTGCTGTAAACAGCAAATAATTAAACCCACCCATTCTGAACAAATGCAAGTAACTGCTGTGTGTGACCAGACTGGAACACAAGCTCATACAGTTGTTATACCTTTAGAGTATTAAGTATTTTATTTCATTAAAACCTCCATTGGATATACAAGTCAGTTAGTAGATTAAATTTCTAGCAATATTCCTTAGGAAAAAATGTTAGATGTTGCAAAATTAAAATAGAAGTTTATTAGAATAAAAAGCTTCCTGTATGGATTTGTGTTGTAGTGAAGAAATGCACGTGATAAGCAGAAACACAGTCATTAAGTGGATAAAAGTGACAGAAAGTGAGTAACTGCCTGTCTCTGGCAACTGTCTTTGTGCATCATAAACAAAAGCAAGAAACCTCCAATTACCTTTTAAACAGCAGAGGGAAAGTATAAAAAACCCTGAACTGACTGGGCTGGGCACATCACTGCTTCATGACAGGTAAAAAAGCAACCTAAGACTGTTGAGGACCTCCAAAAGAACAACCCTTCTTCTCCTGCGGAGACAAGCAGTTTTCTAGGAACATCCCGGAATAGAACCTAGTACAAACAGCAGGAAAGGCTGCCGCTGTGAAGACTAATCACGATTTCCCAAATACAGTTCAGAGAAGGTAGCTTTTCAGGGACACAAAATCAGAGACAGCCAAGACTCCAGGCAACTTTTGCTTAAATGAAAAGTCAGTACTTTGTCCATCTTGTCTTTGCCACTTGCTCGTCAAGCACCTCTCACCAAAATATAGCTGAGGGAAAACATGGTTTACCCACTCTAAATTTGAGCACTGCCACAGTTACCCATTCACAACCACCCAGCCTGGATCACCATACAGGTTTATCTCAGGCTTAGCCAGAGATAATTCTGCAAGTGTCACAGTAAGAACAGAGCAGTTCAACATCACACCAGTGGGTGCCAATTGATTCTCCAACCTCCAGCTTCTACCCAGAGTTAGGCCCACAACTAGGAAGGACACTAACAAATTGAAAAGGCAAAAAACCAATACTATGGATTAGAATGGATGAAGGAAACGCTGCTTACCCTGAAGAAAGAAGATGAGAAAATAGACAAAGTACAGAGTCCTGGAGAAGGTGACCTGAATTACAGCAGTTCATGGGGCGGTACCCTGGGAGGGTCACCCTCCAAGTACATAATTAGTGCCAGGCCTGAGAAAAAAAACACTGTTACTAAGTTAATGTAGCCAAGGGGATAGGGGGGAGCTTGGGAATCGGGTGGACAGGGCACAGAGGGTACATTTTCTTTCGTAATATAGAAGGAGCAATGATGGAAGAAGCAGACTTTCCTCACCCACAGTCAAGTCCTGGTGAAAATCAAGAGAAGCCACTGTAGATATCAACTCAGAAGATCACTGCTGCTTTGGTAGTGTGGTAAGGCCTGAACAGTGCAGATAGCTTTCAAGGAAAAGATTTTTCTTTAAAAGGTGAAGAACAAAAGCTTTCCCCCCACCTCCCCTTCTTTCCCTTTTCCCCCTCCACCCAAAAAAAGTGTAAACATTCAACCCCAACACACTGAATTCTGGCTACCCTTTGTATGGCTGAATGTGCCAAAATTTTGCTAATCTACATAGAAGAATATTACTCCCATTATGTCTGTAAAAATGTAGAAACAAAATACAGAATTAAAATAGATGAAAGATGAACAATAAAGGGATTAAGGTGTAAACAGTTAAGAGTTTCTCTAAAAAAATAATATTTTATTCTAAAACTAGATATACAACAGTGTATTTGTCAACTTAGTTCTTCACTCTTAAGGCCACGTTATACTGAAGAGCTTGAGTTAGGCTGTGCTGTCACATCAAAGTACACCTGGAAGGAAGCAGCAGATGCAGGAGAGGGAGAAAGAAGAATGCAGTCTGGAGAGTTCATAAACTATCTCCACTGAAGAGGAAAGAAAGACAAGTTAGATGAAGGGGAATGGGGGAAACATTAAAACACATCAACTGTGAAGAAAAGACTGAGAACAGACTTTGCTCGAAAACAAGAGCACTAACAGCTGCCCTTACCACACCACAGTTAATGAAGACTTTTATAATTGCCTTAGTAGGCCAAATGAACATATCCCCACATGATATATATACACACATATACATTTGAACAAAAGAGGATGAATGATAAATCATGCTAATATATCCGACTTCCTTTAAGCAGAAGTTACAATATTCTGTTTAAGAATACAAATTTAAGGTCAACAAGCCTTTGAAAAGACATGCTCAGAAGCTGAATGTTTATGAGGACACAGAAGTCCCAGAGGAGAATCAGTCATATACAGTTCATTACAGTTTTATAGTCTAAATGTACCTGTGTTTAAAAAAAGCAATAACAAAACTAGAAATCACGCAGACTCACTGTGCCTTGCTATTCTTGAAAACCTGGCAGCCTGTTATTCCTAACAAGTAACTTGTAGCACCTGCAACCTAGAGAGCACCCAAAACTGTGCTTAAGTTATCAAACACCTTTCAACACAAGTAGACAAGCACTATTTTTGTGACTAACTCTGCAAAGGCCACATTCCCTTTCTACTTCCTTGCTCTTCCTTGAATGAACATGAACTCCCCCAAACTAATGCACTGCACACCCACACAATTCCTCAACTTAAGGTAAACTGTTGAAATGGGAACCTACCATGAAGCTAAAAAATTAGAATCAAACAAGAAAACACATTCAATCCAGAGAAAACCAGTATCCAGTATCAATCTACAAGTGACACTGTAAGATCAGAAAATAAATTATGACAATCAGCTCAAGCAACAAATGGTATTACCAAGGTATATGACACAGTCTGATTAACTAAAATTACAGAGAAACTTGTTAAAGATTTGACTAGTATCTGGATGGATCTTTCTTCAACAAAAAGCACAGCATTCTGAACTAAAGAAGGTAGACACTTAAGCCTACATATGTTTTAAATAAAGAAGTCATCAATATTTCCTTTCAATCAGGAAATATCCTTATAGACATGTTTATCATGCATTCTGAACAGATCCTGTATCAGTGCTTGCCTCACAGAGAACAATCCAATTCTCCCTGCAGAAAGCAGAAATATGGGACAAGTATGCGTGAACACTTGAGCAATGAGCTCTGTAATTAAGCTTGCTTCTTCATGAAAGATCATCAAAGAATGCCATGGAAAAAAAAAGCCTCAGGGGCATAGTTTTTCTTCTGTGATCTTTCTTCAGTGGAATCCCTCCTACATGAAACTGGGAAGAAACTCTACCCTACTGTAAAGAAAAAGCAGTACCAAAGCCAAAAGTATTGCACTGGAAAGAAAATCACCATCTAGGCAGAGCTAGCTCACTAAGACTTGCAAATTTGCAAGACAGATGCACCCACATGCAAGGAGGTGACCGATACTCTCACTGCGCTTCACTTTGCCCTGGGCCTTTCAGGCAAACTGCCAAAATATTCAATGTGTACAATACAGTAACTTAAGCACATCTCCAAACTCTGAGAACTACTGGTGGTTTTGACTAGCCTCTTCTGCCATATGCCATGTGTCTGCAACTAGCCCTACCACATGCCTTGGCCAGGCAGTCATGATCTTGTGCGTACTTCAGCTGGATCTGTGTCAGCATCCTTTCTTTACTCTGCAACTCCCACTTCCTTCACTGCAGCTCTCTAAAGAAAAACCTGCCTACTCCTCTGTACAACAGCCTCCATTTTTAATTACTGCGCTTTGGATTGTCATAATCCATACATATTAATCTTAGAGCTTTATTCAAGTCTGTTGAAGCATTCCCCTACACCACTGTTATTGCAACATGGCAGGGCTACCAGGTGATCAAAAATAAGATTTGTGTTAGGTTTTTGGTATACTTTTGCATAGTCAACCACAGTATTTTCTTATTAGATTTTTTTGCCATTAGTTAATTTTCTGTACCAAAATTCAGAATGTCAGCTGCTATGCCACACAACACTACTACTACACATATTTAGAATAAGAGTGTAGGAAAAAACCAAACCCACTTTTTTCCAAATAATGGCTGATAACTGATGCAAGTCCCATCTTGCTTTCTGGGCCTCAATTATGATCGAGTAAGTAGGAAGAAGTAGTTTTCCTCAAAGCTACAGCTGTTTTGTCAGCATAATCCCTTAACTGCAAAAAGCTTAGTAACTCATGTTACCAGTTTCCATGTGGTTTAAGAATGCAAAGGTCTACAGCAACATTCCTCAGTGCTTGTGTTTCAAAGAGTGACATGTTTTGAAATTTAGTTCTCAATTTGTAAAAAGTGCTAGAGAATATAGACAACAGAGAAACCCTGGGGAACAGAAAATTGACATCCTGCATGATGCAGAGAGGCAGCAAGGAGACTGCCTTCATCACAGAAAGTACTGTGCAGCCTTTGCAGCCAATAAATAGGAATAACCTAAGGCTACACGAACTTCAACCTCTCAAATCTTCAACATCAAGAAGCGCATAGATTCTCATTTCATTTTATTGCTCAGTAAAAACGAGAAATGGTTACAACTGAGGTGTCTTACAAGTCAAAACAGAACATGAATATGGTACATCACATCTTTCATCCTTAAGTACT
The DNA here is from genome assembly GCA_013397975.1 of Machaerirhynchus nigripectus. NCBI lineage: Eukaryota > Metazoa > Chordata > Aves > Passeriformes > Dicruridae > Machaerirhynchus > Machaerirhynchus nigripectus. The sequence continues at coordinate 506,016 of VZRQ01000963.1, read as the reverse complement.
CAGCATTTTATTCCTTGACTACATTTATGCGTACCAAATACATGCAGTTGAGATGTAAAGCCAGACCTTTTCCCCTCTGCAGCCACAGACTTGGCTTAGTACCTTTCCAGCCACCTTGTACCTTCCCAGGCTTTACACAGGCTCTAGGCCTATCACACATTCTCACTACTTCTCCTAGGTTAACTGAACAGATTACCCTGTATTAGAGAAGAAGAAGCTGGGGAAGGAAAGGTTTATTTAAACATGCATGCACTGGCAAATGATACACTATACTTCGTACAAGATACTGTTTTTCTGTTTTAAAAAAGAAGAGGTTGTGTGGTTGGGGAAAGGTAAAACTTCAAGAAGGAGTAATTTTTTCTAAATGAAAATATTAATACTGATTTTTTTTCACTGATGCTCTTATTTCTGAAGAACACAGATTGCATAGTGAGGAAAAAACCTAAAATCATACAACTTCACTCACATACCTGCTAGACTTTAGAAACTCTTACTATGTGGTACATTACTACAATTACATTAGTAGGATGATTATTCAAGAGAAAAGAATTGTTTTTATCTTGCTCTTCTAAAAATTGAATATGAAAAAATGAACACAGTCAGCAGCTGATGTAAAAATTTAAATACTTACTGCGTAGGAGCCTATGAGGAACGCAGCGTTTGCTTGCTTTTTCTGATCAAACCCAGTATAATGAATTATTTTCTTCCTTATCAATGAAAATGACTGTATCAAGAAATGAACAAGATTATGATTTTGCATTTTAGACCTTCTACACCTTCTTTTATAAAAACAGAGGAATGCATTCAGAGGAATGGTTCTCCAGTGAGAGAATCAAAAATACTGTAGAGAAGTCCCGCAGAAGCTTTGGAAAACTATATTGCATCCCTATCTATATTTTTCCAGTATTTCTCCCAGTACCCAACCTAAATAATTTTTGATACAAATTACTGAAATATTTTCTTTTTCTTCTTAAATGCATTCGTATTTTTAGTTACTATTTTTGACTTCAAGTCTTATGTAGCAGATAGCCATTTATGAGAATAGAAAGTGGCATTCTCAAAAGCATCACAGGTATATTACAGTTGCAAAAATTTAAAAAACAGAATTTACACCTTTTTATTCATTTTTCCAACCCAAATGTAGATAAATCCACTAGTATTTGCTTCTAAGGATCAGAACCATGCTGAGATTAAAATATTTTGGAAGTACTTCTAAACTTTATCATAAATAATTTTTTAAGTGTCATCTTGGTGTGGCATACAGTTTTACTCCATTTATCTCAGAATGGGGGTGGAATGGAATTTTCAATAGAAAGGACACACACGTGTGGTCGCAGTTATGCCCTAACTGGCCCTTGAAATAAATTCTGATGTGCTTGAAACTGCACACTTTGATCAACTGCTAAGCTATCATAAAATGTCATTTTATGCATTTAAATAGCAACGTTACTTGCTCAAGATACCAGATGCAATGTATTCAAGACAAATAAACCCCAAATCGGTAGCAGAAATATGTTCTCAGAAATCCTAAGATGTCTGTTTAATGTCAAACAGAATACATGGAAAGGGACTATAACAGAAATTTGTGTTGCTTCAAAGCATCCTGTATACAAAAATCAGAGACTCTCATCTCTGGCAAACCACAGCTACCCAGGTGGGAGTTTACCACTTCCCAGCCTGGACCACTAAACAGGTTCATCTCAGGCTTAGCCAGATATAATTCCGCAGGTGCCCCAGTAAGAACAGAGCAGCAACATCACACCCATGTGTGCCAATTGCTTCTCCAGCCTAAAGAATAAAGCAAGTCTGAATTACGCAAACTATTATCTGTGACAGACATCAAGGAATGAAAAAAAATAATACAGTCTTAGTCTATAATGTCCTGTATATTTCCCACTTTCCACACTTCAGTGGCATTTTAAAGATCTAAGTAGTTTTGAAGAGGCAAACTGTGATTGACATTAATGAAAATAAGTTTTTTTATCTGCCAAACAGGTTTTATACTCCAACATCCACTAAAGGTCAACTAACTTGTAGTCTGTTAATTAATTTAAGAAATCCATTTTAAAGACACTATGGTCTATCAAGAGCCCAATTCAAAAAATTATTGAGCTCCTGTAAAACAAAATAATCTGCAGTATGAGCAAAGCAGCCTCCTTCAGGACAATGCTATCAATGCTACTAAAGATCAAACGTTGTTCATTACTGAAAAATGTCAGTATCAGAAGAGAAGACCTAGTCAAACAAAAACCATTTCAAATACAAACACAGCACTGCACTCTTGAGCTCACTCAATATTGGCAGATTGCCAATAGGATTGAATTCCAGGAAAGAAGCTTTTCATATAAAAGAGACTGTGTATTCCTTTAGCAACTGATCTTCTAGAAGCTTCACGATAGTTACTGCCACAGTTGTGCATCTTTTGGTTCTTAAAAGTAAGTGCGTTTTCCATCCTGATCCTCCTCCTCCCTAAATTCACCTCAACAAAATCTAGCAGTCATATTCAGAATTCAGCTGGATTAGGAAAACAGGAAAGCACCTGAACAAAAACAACAATAAAAGAAATTTTGGCCCATTTGTTTTTGTTTTTTAAAAAGCCAATAATATTGCCTTTTGAATAAAAAACCCAAGCAATACCTTTAATTTCTTATTTAGCTTGCAGCAGTATCTGTAGACCATTGCCAGATTGAGCGGTCCAAAGTCTGCATAGAAGCTGTTAGAAGAAAGAGGAAAAATTGTACATGATCCCTATAAATGCCTCTTTTTTTAACAAGATGCACAGAGCAAGGAATAATAATATACATGTGATATACATACATCATTCTAAAAAGAAGCATGCTTTCTTACATAAACACATACTGTTTTGTTGGAGGAAAGGTTTTGTCATCTTTAAACATGGACTAAAACTTTTTTCTTTGTTTTCCACATAGCACCATTCAAAATACCAATCCTCAGGTTTTAAGAACTATTTCTCACTACTGTATCACTCTGTGACAAAAGTTTTTAAACTCTACTTTAAGAGGAACTCATAAGCTTTACTTTAAAAGGAGGTAATTCATAGTGCCAGAGAAAAGGGAACACAGACTGAAGACTGATTAGTGCATTAAAAAACAGCAAGCATGCCCTTGATCAAAACCATTTGAAGAATTAGCAACATTCCACATAATGCAAAAGGCAAACACTGTTCACTACAGGGGAAATAATATATCCATTGTCAGCTCATAAAGGCTTGAATTGACTTTGCCATTTTTTTCTCTGATTCTAGGAAGTTCAGACATTCCACTTAATACATGAGCAACCAAAGACACACCCTTTGGTCTGGCACTTCAATGTGCACTTCTGAATCTATATGGCTGCATCATGTTCCTGTGTCTTCTAACACTAATGGGTACAACAAAAGCTTCTGCTTTGAAAATTTTTCTAAGAAATCCTGATGGGAAAGCAAGAAACCACTCTAAGGCCTATAAATCATCATGGCACATAAATCTGGGAAGACCAAACTCGTAATTAATTCTCCAATGAGACTGATTCCTCACTGCTGTTGTTCTGACTAATTTATTTCTGTAAAAAAACAGGAAAAAAAAAAGTTAGTACTTACTTCTCATAAACAAGTTCATCATCTATGCAGAAATAATGCGTATTTGTAGCTCCACTCTTTGGTTTTTGGCAGAGAATTGCAAAATAAAGGCGATCTGAAATGCAAGAAAATTGGAAGCTTTTATAAACTTTTTTCAGCTTTTCTGCTGGAAGTCTGAAGTATTACCTGGCAATGGGACAACTTTAAATGGTTTAGAATGAAGAAAATCTTCTTTTAAGTATTAAATTAGGTACTATTATTTCTCCAGTGTTAAACAAACAAAGCACACAAAGATGGAGGCTTTTTGCTCAGCAGCATTCCTATAATCCGCAGCTCTTTAGTGTTTTTTCCCAAAGTGTTCCTTGTTTGATGACTTTGCAAAATAGCAGGAGTCTGACTTGCACCCACACGCACAGCAGAGACCTCCTTCGGCAGGTGGTTGCACTCCAAATACCAATGCACACACCCTACCCCCCAAAACTAAACCACAACTCCCTCTGCACCTCTGAGCACCTGTGTTAAACTAAATGATGAAGCACACTCACACCAGCACACAGGCACTTCTTTCTGTAAAGCCATGATTTTGACAGTAGAGCCATGCAATTAAAGCCCACAGGAAACAGACTTGGGAGGGATGCAACAGGGCAGCCCATGCTACCCATGGGACCACCAGCCAAGCCTCCACCTGGACATCTCCATCTGAATTTCCATCCCAACCCCAGCTGCCCCTTCAAAGCCTCTGTGCCTGCAGGCAGGAGGTGTCTTGTACTTGCCCTGGCTTCCTTTGCTAAGCTGAAGGGAAAAAAATACCAGCGGTATTCACATATATATAAATTACTTTTATGGCTGGGGAAGCTGAAGCCCCAGTGAACTTAAAACACTGACTGTGCTCCTGCTATAAATTGCTGTGTTTGCGGTAATTGGTCAATAAAAATTGAGGTTTGCAGCACCACCGCAATACTTGTCTTCCTCCCGCTGAGAAATACCATCATAAAATATTTGGATTAAAATTCAGACCTAAAAGAAAAGCCTTTTTTTTTCAAATTATTTCCCTAGAACAGAGATATTATTTCAATATCAAACCAGATCATGTGCATGTATTATTTCAAAACACGATTTGTCATGAAGAAAATCCATGTCAGTTTTTAGAGAGCAGGGGGTAAAAAAAAAAATCACTTTAAGCTTCAAAACAACATCGTCCATGATCAGCACTCAGAAATCATTACTTGTACCTTGAAAATACATGTCAAAGTATGCCATGAAAGGAGTTACCATATCTATATTTCAACAGTCACATGCTCAGTGCTCACCTACATACACTACTATCTGAAAGGGTGAAGGCAGACAAGTCCACCTAAAAGTGTATATTTTCTTAACGCTTATTTTAATACAACAGCTGCCTGATGTAAGTGGTTTGGTTTAAACATTTACATGTCAGTAGCAACAGTAGGATGTACAGTACCTCCTAAGCATGTCAGGCACCTACTTCCTTACTCTCAAGCAGAAGCAAGGCACCCAACTTGCTTATTTAATTTCTAATAGTGCCATCCTGTAAGCAGCGCAGCTGCAGTACTAGATGGGAAGTACATTACCAGCTTTTGTACCTCCCAGCATTTACCAAATCATCCCCTGAAAACAAGCCAAAGGATAAAATGTAGAGTAATGTCTGCATTTTTAAGAAGTGACTAAACTGGCCCACAAAGTGAATTGTGTGTGGAAAAGCAAGTGCACCAATACGCCAGCTGGGTGCAAAATAACGCTATGGCGAAAACTGCTTCATAGAGAGGCAGTCCTGGCGATGGACTTTTGGGGGTAGTTCCCCACCACTGTGTTAATCGCTGAGCTGTGTCAAGGTGGATTTGCATGAATTACAAACTAGCAGGTAACCCTAAGCAATACTAAAAAAAAGAAGAAAAAAAAAGGAAAAAAAAAAAGGAAAATAAAAGGGGGAAAAAGGGGAGGGGGGGGAAGAAAAAAAAAGGGAAAAAGAAGGAAAATAAAAGGAAAAAACAAAGGAAAAAAAGGAAAAATAGGAAAAAGAAGGCAAGAAAAAAAGAAAAAGGAAAGGAAGAAAAGAGGAGAAGGTAAAAAGCTGCTTTGCTGACTGACTTCCCTCTGCTCTGAGAATGAGAGCTAACACGTGTGCAGAAGAACCGAGGGCAAGGAAGGAAGCAGAAAGCAGAACTGAAAGGATGTGATATCTAGGGATTGTGTTTAAACTGGCATTGCTAGATTAAACACGTGTCACGGCAGCCCCAAGCTATAATTTCACACCACTTCTATACTGATTTAATGGCTAGCTGCCACCAGGTTCCTTACAAGGAAAAATCTTCTGAGTTAGCTCACTGAACCAGCCTCCTGGGGGTTAACAGCAGGAATATGCAGCCAAGATTTTTCCCTCCATGGCATTTGTCCTTAAGTGCCAGTCTAATTATTGACTAGACTGAGCTCTCCCTCTTTACTGTACACAAACGGTAACCGCATCAAAGTCTGGGAAGAATGGCTGTAGTACTCAAACTGAGTACCATGGGTACTCAAACACTACCTTCTTGCACTCCAGCTTCTTCACAGAAACTTCACGTCACTTTTGAAAATGCCAAAGTACTTTGCAAAGAGCAATCCAAAATCTTCAAATACAAAAGGAGGACAAAAATGAAAGCAAATATAATTTACACAGGTAAAAGACCTAAAATAATTTAGCATTTTGCTCCTGAACAGGATTTGGAATAAAATAATCACTTGCATCCTCAGTGCTTGTACTCTTACTGAAATTCTTCTGCAGCTTGGAAAAATGTCCAGCAAAAATAACAATTCCTATCTTGAGAAAGCAGTGTGTATGTGGCCTTCTGAATTGCTGTTGGCTATGGTTCTGCTCTGGTATCTCTGAACTGTGTTCATTGTTGCTATTCTTAAAACACCTGAAAGAAACTTCAGTTTAATGAGTTTACAGAAGTACCTCACAATAAAATCAGTGTGTGTCAAATGCCAATATTCTGACAAGCTGTCCATTCCTGTGCACTGCTAACAATTACTCCCCATTATGTAAACAGCAGGCTCCATCTTTTTAACATGTTTCCTATGGGGAGATTTTAGAATGAAGAAATTTCCTTTAAGTGTATTTACCTCTCTACTGATTTACCAGTCCAGCATCTGACAAATACTGTATTACTCACTCACCATGTCTGTTTTTACCTGTTTTTTTCCAAACACATTCCAAGTTCTATTTAGTCAAGGATTAGTGTGTTGATTTTTTACACAGAAATTAGGAGAAAGCAGAATTCCTTCATTAAGGATCTGATTGCAGGATTGAGAGTTTATACATAAAATACACTCAAGCACTGATGATTTGATTTCACTAGGATTCCACAAAGGTTTGGACCGCCAGGAGCAAGGCTTCCCTTTCATTATCTTCATGTTTCTTTTGCTAATTTTAGCTTTTTAGTATTTCATTTACATATAGTGTTCTTGAGCACTGCGTAATTCCTGCAAATTTCTGATAAAAAATCATCCTGAAACTATCACACTAGAGCAGACCTTTCTAATCATCTCTCAGAAGAACGACAGAGTAGGGCTCACTGCCTTACAGGCTGCATCTGCTCTGCAGTTAGGAGATATGGCTGCAGCATGTTAGATACACTTCAAATACACTTAATTTTGTCAGCCTTATATAACAAAACAGTTAAAATACATAAGCACGGATGTCACTGCAGGCAGTTAGTTTGAGTAAGCATCCAATGTACAACAAAACAAGCCTACAGACCCCTAAGTGAGGAGTAGGTTACCACAGCTGTGTTACTGCTGGTACCTCAACTAGTGAGACTAAAGCTAGCACAAGCATGACTGTCCAAGCTGATTGCAGAGTGTATACAGAAACAAAAGCACTCTGCTTGTTTATCAGAGCCACAGTGTTCTGTATACATAGATGTATAGAAAATTGAGAGCTACCACTTCAAAATCACATTAATGTGAATTTAGAGATGAAAAAATAATCTCCTTCCTTTACTCTCAATAAGCCTGATGCTTCTCAGGTTTTGCTGCACAGGCCTTTGAGACAGAAATTTCATTAATTCAAGAATTACAGTTGGACTTGATGATCTTAGAGGCTTCTTCCAACCTAAGTGATTCTATGACTTTAAGTAACAACTAAATAGTAAACAGGCACTAGGGGCAGGACAAGTCTGCACATGATCAGCAAACATTATTTAATACAAACAGAAATTCTACAGTTCTATTGTTAAATAGATGCCATAGATGAGAAACTCAGAGACTGACAGTACAACAAAACCCAGTGTTAGTCTGTTTTGAATCATCAGGAATGTAACCAAAGAGTTTTTACTATTGTAAGAGGAGTGTATTTCTAAATTCAGAGTTGGTATAAGGAATTTTGTTGTGTTTGAATCAAAAAACTTCAAAATATTTGAAAGACATAAGTGAAAACATAAAAGGCAAATTCTGTTGCAATGTCAAGACAAAAAGCAAAATTGTTTAAGATTTTCTTTTTAGTGTTTCTATGCTTGACAAAATTCATTCTGACCACTGCGGTATTTCAAATTTAGCTGATGATAGAGTTGGCAATTAGAACAGCCTGGACTCTGAAAAAGGAAATGAAAGCACACTAAAAAGATAAAGGAATTTTTTTTTAAATAAGAAACTATGAAAGCATTCTTTTCAGTGCCATGTTATGGATGAGCAACACTGTTACTTCACTTACACAGACTACTTCCACTCAGCTGCTCTTGACTGATACACAAGAATAAATATGTTCATGCACTTTCAGTGCTGGATTAGACACTAAAAGCCTTAAACGTGTATGTAAAATCTTAACTTTGGGAAAGACTCACAAGTAAGTGAGGTCATATTGATAAAAAAGTAAACACAGTTTTTGTACTGAGATAGCTGCATAATAAAATCTAACTGAAAGTGTTGACAGTCAAAATATTGGAAGCTTAATGATACGTATTAGAAGTGTCCTTAGCATTCTAGAAAAATAGTTTTCTCTTGGGTACACAAAGTTTATGAAAAGCCAGCACTCCTGGAAAAAGAGAACTTAATGGTTTGAAAAAAAAACCCCAAACCACACTACAAAACCAAAAAAAACAACCCACATTTCAATGAACACATTAAAATGAATATTTAATTATCAACTCCAACTGACAGTATAAGCAAAATGATTTTCAATGAAGGAAAAAAATGTATGTACACTGCAGCTTAGAGCATCCTTTAAGATGCTAGGTTCCATACCCTAAACAAACTGGATATACATTCAGCAGGAAGAACAATCAAATGTCAATAAATGACCCATGACATTAAATCATTTAAAATTTAATTCCATGTATAGTTCTTGTAGTTATTTCATTTTCGAATTCACTACTGAAAACAAGTGAGAGAGAAACCCACATCTTTTGCCTGAGGTTTATGCATTATAATTCCACCTCTTCTTTAAAATATTATTTATAAAAACAGAGCAATGAGAAATAAAAGCAGCAAGGAAAGGAAACGAACAGCTTTCAAGCATCTCACAGAGCATTGCTACATTTTATTTAGATCATATAAATTACTCCTTTCAGAGATCAGAAGGATATGGGAATATGCTTCTAATAAACAGAAGAAATGCATTCAGTTCCAGCAAATTGAATTCATACCAGCAAGCCTCATGCACTAGTCGACAAAGAGAAAATGATAAAGCTTACCATGAAGCTTAACAGACCAAAAATAAACAATTTTTAAAAGGACAGGTTTCCTGAACTAGCCTTAATAGTAAACAAAAAATTTAGATAGTTCTGATTAACAGTTATTCTGACATATGGCTGATACATACAATTAATTACAAAATAAAGAAATGCAATAATTATTGTAAGTATTTTGGGTATAAAATTCCTAGAATGGATTTGAAACTTCGCTGTTTATGAATGAACCATCACACAAGAAAGGATCCATAAATCTTTACAGCAATTTGGGTTTATGTTCCACTTCTGTCTTTCGCAAAGATGAAAATAAGGGTATATTCTTAGTAGGTTTGGCACTGTTTCTGTAAGCAGATAAGCTAACACAGATCTCTCAGTTTTTAGAGTGGTTCAAATATTTACCAGTATGTCCATTTTTTAAGAATAAGACCTTATGCTTTAATACGTCTCCAGTCCACGACTATTAATTAACTTCTCAGAACTGCATTATAAGAAGGCAGAACTGACATTTTAAACCTTGGCATAACTTCACCACAGCTAAATAAAAAGGTAAGCCTGTTATCGCTAAGATTTCTCTTTAAAAAAACAAGTATGACATAGCAGCAAACTAAAAATTAGACTGTAATTCAAATCAGGACTAAAAATTAGACCATAAACAGCAGCCACTGTGCACAGCAAGAGCAAGACAAAATGAAGTATTGTTAAATATAATAATCTAGTGCACTTTAACCAAATTAACTATACTAGGTACTGCTGCATGTAGTGAAATCCCACTGAAAAAACACAGGTCAAAGCCTAGGTGCTCTAATGAATTTAAATGGGTGAACATTTCTTCGAAGGAGAAAATACAGTAATTTAATGGGCGTGTTGATGCCAGACACACAGACACGCCAGACACACAGACACACCAGATCCAAGCAACTGCTTCATGAGAATGGTTAGACAGATCTGTTTCCTGGAGATGCGAGCTGGACAGGGCTGCATGGTAATCCAGGTAGTGAAATCACTTTGATAGCAAAAAGTCATTATCTGTCACATGAGTGGTTTCCACACTTGACCTTAAAGTCATACTATCATCATGTCCTACATAAATAGTTGCTATTATAGAAAAAAATACACATATGGGCTTATTGGAGCCTTAGAGTTCTGTAGCTAAGTACACCATTATGTTTATCTGGGCAGATAAGGCCTAAAATGCTATATTTTTGGTTGGAATATTTAGGATTTTACTCCCTGACAGTATTAAAGCTTTTTAAAAAGAAGAATCTGGTAAACTCTGGCAGTTTACATTCTTTCTACGTTGCTATGCCAAATTTTCAAAATAAAATCTTATGGTTTTCTAAACATACCGTTATCTAGGAGACACACTAGTTAATGTAAGGAACCCTGTTTCTTGGCACAGAAATAAAAGGTACATTGGTGCCTTTTCTGCATGTCTGTTCTTTACATTTTTGCGTCCTCTGTCCACAGATATTTCCCGTGCCCTTTACTGAGATGTGCTGGGAGGTTTATTTCTTCCTTTTTATGAGAAGTTGTAAATACACTACCATTCTGAGATTGTGACACATGACTTAAAAAAGTAATCTCTTTATGTTGTTGTTGTTGTTGCCTTTAGGCAACCTAAACTCAAGGTCGTCCTTCAGCCGGGAAACTCAAACCTAAACTCGGAATTTTCTGGCTGTGATCCAATAGGCTTCTTAAAAGAGGCAAGTTCGTGTGCCAAAACAAAGCGCGGCTCGGAGCCTGGAGTCACGAAAAGGAGGGACGACACCGAGCAAACCTCCCTGCACAAGCTGTTGGCACTTGCGTGTCAAGAAGAGGTGCGACGTTCGCCCATTATTTTACCCATCAGCCAGCAAGCACGATATTACGGCATCAGAAGAAACACATATGTGTGTGTGTATATCCATCCCCCCAGTACGTGGAGAAATGTGTTCCTTTTTCCCCCCACAATGTGTCGAACGGACAGAAACGCGTTTAACGTTGTCTTCCGTTTGCTCTCTCTCGCGGGCAGAAAACGCCAGCACGAGGCAATCGGTGCTCGGTGAGGCTCGGGCTATCGGGACATCGGCAGGATGAGT
>VZRQ01000963.1:463831-486979 GCA_013397975.1 Machaerirhynchus nigripectus | reverse complement strand
TGGAGCGGGGCGGCTCGTTCCCGTCCGCGGGAGCGACCTCGAGCAGCAGCGCGGCGGCCCAAGACGAGTTGAGGGTTCGGATGGACAGAGCGAGAAACCTGCGGCCGAAACCGCTGCGCGTCCGTCAGCCACAGCCGGGGTGCGGTTTGTGCCCGGGAAACAGGAAAGTCACCCTGAGCTTCCCACGAATGGTGTGCAAGTAGGAGCGGTGACATGGTCGTACAGCCTCGAGGTCGGCATTCGCTTTGCGGGAGGCCGCAGCACTGCGGGCCGTAAGCGAGATAGAAACTATTCTCGAGCAGCTGTCGAGCTGCTGTATCATACAAAAACCACACCAAACCCTGTGTCCCTATTCGTGCAAAAGCAGACCTTCACAGTACCTTGACAGCTGAACAGCAGAAGATGCTCGAGTGCACTCAGAAATGAGTGAACAGTTCTTAAAATAAGAAAAACACTAGGTTGTTGAAGAGTATTGTAGTCTTTTAGATTGTTGTGTCAGCTGAGAGCTTACGAGGATGAGGGTACTTTTCTTAGTGGGCAGAGGAAAAAGAAGTATCAGAGAGAATAGGACTGGGGGATCTCCAGAAGTTATTCTGCTTTGTGAAACTCTCTGACTAAATTAATTCCGAAGTTTCTCTTGGCAGACTGCCCCAGGGTCTAGATGTTAATGTTATTCAAACTTAGATCCCCTGTGCTTTGGTTTAAGCCCACTGCTTTTATATTACTGGGAGTGAGCACATAGAACAGGTTAAGTCTTGCAGTTCGGTATGTCCTCAAAAGGACTTTGATGTAAAAGGTGATGAATTTAAATTAGTAAAGATTAGTAAAAAAGAACTTAGGAAAATTTTGAAATTTAGAATTCTGCTAGATGCAGTTGGACCCAATGATTTCAAAGGTCTTTTCCAACATAAGTGATTCTATGATTCTGAAAGAATTTGGGCAGTATTCCCTATTGTTCTCATCAGGCTTCCTTATTCAGTTACCGGTATGCTGTCCAACACATTTCTTCCGCTGGCAGTTCATAAACCAAACTGTGGGCTGTGCAGCAGTGCTCTGCAGCTCCCTCAGCAGTACTAATGGGGATGTGCTGCCTACCCTTGACTACTGCAGGACATAGCAAGGCACAGAACTGACGACTTTTGACAGGCTTTGGTCTTTATCTTTAAGTTGAAGAGGATAGGCTGTAACCTCGTTGTGTTATGCCTGCAGTAAAGCCGGGTAGCATGGGGCAGGGCTCAAGGGCACAGCTCAGCACTCAATCGTCAGTGGAGCTTGGACCAGCTTGGCCTTTGTCACTGCAGCTGGAAATCAGAAGAGGAAGTCATATCACTGTAGGGGATCTCCTGCTGCAGCCTCTGAGTGGGAGCATACATGAGGATGAGACTTCTGATGGAAAGAATTGGGCATTGTGGTGTCACAAACTCAGAGGACATTGCCCCGGGTCAGTCTGCACATAGCTGACCTTGTGCATCCAGAGAGCTTGTTCTTTCTTGATTTGAAATGAAATCTCCTGAGCAGCCCAAGAGAGGCACTCTGCCTGTCTGGCAGAGGTGGTAATCATTCCTACAAGGCCAATGAAGACTGCCTGCAGACTTTGCTTTATTTATGTAATTTGGCCTCCTTAAACTAGCTGAAGAAGCACATCCTTAACAGCTGGTTTCAGCAGTATACAAGGGAGGAACAGCAACTTTCTTCTGAGGATATTTGCCAAAGCATTCTCTAAAGCCCCTCAAACAGCATGTTTCTAACTTTTTGTGGAGAATCTTAAGTGTTGCTAGAATACAAGTACAAATTGCTGTCATCCCCCAGTTTTACAGAGAAAGAACAGAAACAAAGGCAGTTGTATTCTGACATGTTCTCTGAAAGAGGAAACACAAAATTAGCAGTCACGTTTTGAAAGCTGAAGCTTAAAGCCTTTCATTAATATATGCTTAACAAAAGTGCAGACATAAGTTTCACTTGGATGGAAAGAAAGAATCCATATCTGCTGATAGTCTGGGCAGTACCAACTGTCAAAGTGTGCAGTCTACTAAAACCACATAATTCCTCAGTGTGTGCTGTGAATAAGGAAATTTCTTGTTCTTTACTTTCCCCTCTTTGTGTTTTTAAACAGTGGCTCTTGAAAATATGTTTGTTGCTCACAAATATATAAATGTGGATAACTTAAAAAACCACATTTGTCAGAGTGATGTATTTTTCATTGTCTTAAGGAGAATCAATCAGTACATTTACATTATTAATTTTGATTCAGGATGTAAGTCACTCTCTTCATTGCAGTGCAATTTACAATTGTAGAAAGAAACTTAGCTAATATTTAATTAATCAAGGGTTGGGTTACTTTGAACTGTGGATAAGAAATTCAAATTCCTACCATTTCAAGAGGGAAAACAATAATTATGCAAAGATGGCTGTTAATTTATTTGTTCTGTATTGACTAGTGAAACAAAATACCAGCTGTAATTATGCAACCTTAATTCCTTTATATACAGCAGCTAAACAAAATATTTGACAAGAGAGTTGTGGCCTGTATCAATACCATAAATGCACCTACTTTGGTGTTTATTTGTAAAGCAACATGTTATTATCAATTTACTACATGATGTACTGTTTATTTAGCACAAGGATATTTGTTCTTCTTGTTAATCTAATATTGTTCTGCTAGAGATAACATGGTTATTACTTATCAGCAAAAATAAATGAGTGTTTACAATTCCAGAGAAAAACATCATGCTAAACACCAGCTAAGAATTAGTTGTTTTAAAACGGTTGTTATAATTACAAAGGAGTGAAAATGTGGACTGTCCTGTAGATAAGACAGATTTTTCTCTATGAGGGTGGTGAGAGAAGTATCCCAGAGAAGTTGTGGACTCCCTGTCCCTGAGAGTGTTCAAGGCCAGGCTGAATGGGGCTTGGAGCAGCCTGGTGTAGGGGAAGGTTCCCTACCCATGGCAGGGGGCAGAACTAGACGATCTTTAAGGTCCCTTCCAACTCAAACTATTTTATGATTCTATGATTAAGAGGCTTTTTCCTTTATGTCTGCCTTTCATTGTTCCCTTAGTGTCACAATATCCTGGGGGTGTGCTTGAATAGCATGATGAAGTTATTCCTCTGACCAGCAAGGACAGTAATTTGAAGCCGTGAAAGTAATTTTGGAACTGGTGGGTTCATCTCCCACCTCCCATCGGCAGGTTTTGCTACCTGCTATATGTTCTCATCCCGATGTTTTTTCACATTGGTTTTGCTTCCTGTTTTGTCTTTCCGTTTGTTTGTTGGTTTTGTGTGTGTGGTTTTTTGTTTGGCTTGGTTTGTGTCCCTGTTTTTGTTTGTTGAGTGGAGGTTGGTTGTTTGTTTTTTTTCCCTGAAGGGAGAGTTATTACTGCTTCAAAGCTTGCCTAAGTTTTGCTTTTTGTCTCCCTTAAAAAATTTAAGATTATTTACCAGACTAAGGGGCTTCATAAGTCTGGCTGCAGTATCAGAGTATCAGTGTGTGTTTCATGTTGACTAACTGTTGTTTCACAACACGGATAATAGAAATGTAATTTAAAATTTACTCAAATAGTTCAGGGATTATAATGACATATGGAGAGAAAATATTTCTCCTGTTATATCTGATATATTTTGTTTTGAATTCAAACCCTACACAGAGAGCAGTAGTACAAACTTTACTACACAATAAAGTAACAGTATTAAGTGAAATACGCACATTTTATTTAATATAGCCTCAATGCACAAAAAGAACTTTTAGTGCATTTTGTAAGAACTCTCTGAATTTGATATATTTCTGTTTTGCAGCTACCTACTCTCTGTGCTGCAAATGAGAAACAGAGATGACCATCTCTATGTCAAGAATAGTAAATTACGTGTGAAGACGCTGTTTATTTACTCTAAGTGCCGCTGGTTTGAATGTTTTTTAAAAGAACTAAGAGGAAGCAAATTACTACTTAAATAGATGAAACATCAAAAACCAAATAAAATATATGCTACAATCCAGACTGGCCAAACAGAATTATCTTGTATCTTGTTAGCAATAAGGCTCTTAGAAAGTAAACTAATTATCATGAGTGTAAACCAGATGAGAGGATTAAACATAAAGAATGTTAAGAAAAGCAGAGGTGATTTCATGGAGTGAAAGTGATTTCATTTCAGGCCAAATTAAGCCTTACTTAAGACNCCCCCCCGTTTTTTGCTTATATGGAAAAGTGTATTGTGAGAAGGTTGTAGTTCCCAGCTACTATTTCTATTTTCTGTGTTCATAGAGAGCTGAATGTGTACTTAGCAGTAGATTCAGTTCAAATGACTCTTTAATGTATGACAACATTGATATTTAACTACAGTTAGGAATTCCCTTCTTGAGACCAGTGGATGGTATAATATTTTCGCTGGAGGCTAATAGCTTGTGCTAATTATAGCACACACTCAAAAGAGATCTCATTTATTTCTTGGTATATAATTAAGAGTAGCATCACTTTAGCATCTGACATATCTCTTGAGGCTCTTTGCTGGAGGGATCAATTAGAAACCCAGGCCAGTTCTCATAAAGAGGTAGATATGATTTTTTCACAAGCTTGCATGGCTGCTTGTATCCTTGGGACTACAAATCCATGGCCCATGTCCACTCTCCGGCCTTTCAAAATGGCTAAAAAGTGTTGCCTAGTTCTCTCTTAATATTGACTGAGATGATGTATGTGGCACACTGTGATGAAGTAAGCCACAGTTTTCATTTAGCTGGTACTTCCTTAAGAAATTATTTAAATAAGAAAAGGAGTCCGAAGATACAGTGTCTAATGGCCATGTGAACGAACCCTTCATCGGAAGCTTTAGACATTACAACTTTCCAGCTGACTCTCCTAGGAGGGCCTTTAAAATCCTCTCCAATGGAAATAATGTGTTTGTTTTGTTAACAATGAAAGCTTCTACTACAGCCAGTAAAATTCATGCCAGAGCTGAGGTGGAGGGCCTAGCCCTGAAAGCCTTTTGGATCTGGAGTTCATGTGGATGTTGGTGTGAATCCTGCACTTGGTGCTTTGAGAGATGATAGTTGGCTTAAGGCTCAAAAATATGGCCCCTTCTGTATCTCCAGTGTTTAAACAAGAAAGATGTTTTTCCTTCTGTTGTTTGCATCATAATTATGTTACTTACTTCAACAGAGATGTCAGTCTGCTCCAGATCTTTCTTTCTTAATGAAGCTATTTATTCTTTCCCTATTTTTCAATTGCTATTTTCAATTATCTTTTTAATATATTTCTAATGCAGTCATTCGTTTATGCACAAAGCTAGCAGTTAAAGTGAAGATCAGAATAAAAAGGGGAATATAGATACATTAAATATACTTTGGTTAGAGACAACCATAAATTAAAATATATTAACATATCAGCTAAAACACAAATTCTTTAACTGAAATGTCTGTAAATGTAAAACAAGTGTTATCCTTCTTTGCGTATTGGTGAAAGGGCATTCAAATTAGTTCAAATTTATGTCCTGTTGTTTCATTACACCATCATCTTTCATGTAAGTTAGAATGTGCAATGTCTGTCTGTCTGCAACCTAAAATTTCACATGTAAAAGCTGAAGAATAAAGTGCACAAAACCAAAATCTGTTAAAAGATAATAATGGGAAAGGANTTTTTTTTTTTTAATTTTCCTCATTGTTCCTCTGTAAAATGTTTGCAACAATTTTGACTTCATTTTCTGGATGATGATGCTTATGCATCAATCATTTGTTAAATGCAGCTACTGCCATTTCTGCATAGTACATGAGTCAGATTTTTTTTCAAACTGAATAGACTTGTGCTCTCTCCAGAGAATGATCAACAGCCACTGTTTAAAAATTCTCATTAGGCACTTTAACATTCAAGCTGTGGCCCTGCCATGGTTTCCAAGGTCATGACATAGAACCGTAGTGATTTCAGTATTGGTTTGATCATACAAATAAATTAGCTAGGTATCATAACAATCAATCTGCAAAACATATGTGTTTCTATGCTGCTGCTATCATTAATTCTACAAAGGGAAATCCTTTAAAGAAGCAATAGTTGTTGTTTGAAAATATCAGAGGAGAGAAGATATCTGGCTTACAGTCCAAATGCGATCAACACAACCGTGTCTGGAATTGCCGTACCAGCAGGATTCTCTTCTTTCAAAGGTAATTTGTGTGTCCCTTTCTGAGTAGTTATTGCCGTGTTGCTTATCTTAAATGAAAAGCCCACACGACAGAAAAGAATGAAACAGAACTGAAGAATTCTTATTCCTTCCTACTGCGTAGTGGACTGCTGATTGCTGAGGCAGGACAGTCTAGGCAGGGATAGTTTGTATGTACTTATTTATTTAAAAAATGTATAAAATAAATTTTGATCATTTTAGTCTATGGGCATATTTATTTTACTCTAAAAATGACTTCTGGAAGTATGGGCCACTTGGAAATACATGTATAATTATTATTTTTCTCCATGATACATTTTTCATGTGTGTGTATCTGCTTTGGAATGCTGCTTCTGTGGCCTGTCCTCTGTGTCTTGTGGCAGTGACTTTTGCATAAAAGCTTTGATAAAGTACTTTTGTAAATCATACTTTTTAGTTACTTTTCCTTGTATATCTGTGTAGCTGTATTCTAAACAGGTCATTGTAATTCAGCCTCTGTTTCTGACAATGTAATAAGGAGATTGTTCACACTTGAAAGTTAATTCTGACTAAAGTAAATGTAAATTTAATTTCTGTAGCTATTGCTGAATAACTCCAGTTGTGGTTGTGCTTATTTGAACTCTACTTATCTGAAATAACTTTCAAATAATGAGTCTAAATCAGAATAAGGAATGATTCTCTAGGAAAAGGCATGTAAAAACATAAAGCTGCTCAGAATATCTGTAACTCATATTGTGGTCAAGCTGTGAGAAGTTTTCAGTGGGACATGCTTCTAGCTTTGTTTGGGAATTTCAGGTGATAAAAATATCTTGAAGTATCTTTGTTGTTATCTCTGATGTCACTTAGATAAGAGACTTTTTATCTAATTTGAAATTTACCTAAGAATTCTGCTTTCTTGGGAGGAAACTAGTGACAATCTTCTAGAGCAAGTTATTTACTGGATTCCAGTTCCAGAAAAAAAGACTGTGAAGAGCAGGGAGTCAGCAGCTGGCTTGCTGAATGGTGGATAGACCAGCCTTTTCACAAAGAGGGTGGTACAGTCTGTCTGCAGTTTTCCACAAAAATTTAAATAATTTATGTAATCCAAGTAAGATTTTATGCCTTCCTCAAGTTCTTAGAAAGAGGTGTGACACATAAAGTGGAAGAGCTGTGGGTATGAAAATTCCATTTTCCTGGATTCACTGTCTGCTTCTGTGCATTTTTTAAGCATTTGTGGTGTCTGAACAGTGGTTTGCTTTAAGCATAGTATGCCACAATACTTGCACTGGACGGCTTCTAGAAGATGGAGGGGATGGGAACATAGTGTGTCATGAGTGTGGAAGTCTCTGTTACTAGTTCTCTTGACTGCTTCAGCAACACGTCAGCCTGGAATCACAAGCTTTCACTAGAAAGTTGCTGGCTGTGCTTCTGTAACAAACAGAAGCTTGAAAATAATGACCATGAATGGTAAAAATCCAAATTCCGCATAGAAAGAGTCGCCAGTGTGACGCCTTTGAAAATATTCCGCATTAAAAGCAATCTTTACTTAAAACTGGCAATACTGAAGTTACCACTGGCTACTACTTTTTAATGCTTTCTGTAAATGCTGCAATGTCTAGCCTGTCCCACTTCAAATTAACAGTTCATGACTTGTACTTCCAGGGGGAAATGTAGTTGTACGACTCTTCTCAAGTCTGAGAGAAATAAAAGCTCTTTTCTCATTGAAGCTGTGGCATGACCTTGTTGAACACTTCTTGACATGTGGGGTTCTAAAAGTGTGCACAAGTACAGCACAGCAGTTGAAGACAAGAGGCAAAGGAGTGCAGAGTATTTAAACAAAGATGCAGTGAAAAATTCAGTTTGACAATGCAATTGCAAAAATGTGATTTAGTCAGAACTCCAGGGAAAACCTTGTTCACAGTGCAATGGAGATCTCTGAGGACCATAAATACTTCAGATATAAGTTTAATACTGCGTCTAAAAGACAGTGCAGCCAATAATTCAGCCTGACACCATGCTGGCATATTATTTAATACCATCTTAGAGGCAAGAATACTACCTATGAAGTCATTAGTGTTAACGCCTGCTATCTGCCTAGAAACAGGTGCTCTTTGACAGTTACTTGTTATCTTAAAAAGAAGAAATCATACAGCATATATTTCGTGTGACTTACACATAATAAACTTTCAGATTTAATAGTCTTTCAGAAGATTGGAGTGTATAGTAGCACTTGGAGGAAACAAGTATTTGTGAAACTCTCAATTCTAGGACTGAAACAAACCCATTTTCTGTGATGTGCAGAAAGAGCCGGTGGGTGGTCTACCTTTCGTGTACCTCTCACATGGTCTCCTGTAAGATTATATTGAGCTGCTGGGTCCATTCAGGGACCAGTCATATGCAAAACAGCCACAATTTGGGGAGCTGGAGTTGTACACCTAATGTTTTCTTTCTGCCAGTCTTTTCTTCTTGTTTTCCTCTGCCCCAGTATGGTTTATGCATGGGTAACTGTCTCTTTGGCAAGTTTCTGCCCTGGCATATGTTCTCTGTGAGTCATAATCCCTTCGGAAATGTTCCACTACTGGTAGTGATCATCTGTGGGCTGTAGCTCTTCAGGGGTGTCCCTACTCTAGTGTGTGTCACTAGTGGACAACAGTCCCTTCAGGGCACCCTCAGTGTGGGCTGCAGTCCCTTCAGAGCATCTCCTCTGCATATGGAGAACCTCTGAAGAGTAAATCTCCACCCATGCCCTCCATGATGTCCCCATCCATACGTCTTCTCCATTCCTCTTTTTCTGGCAGCTATCATATTTTTTAAACATGTCTGAACAGAGGCACCATGTGGTTGGTTGAAATTTTGGTGTGGGATATGGGGTCCTCACTGGTTGCAGAGCCAGCTGGAAACTGGCTGTGATTACACAACGCAGGTGTTGAACGCCTCCCTGCAGAGCACCCTTGCAGCCCCTGGATACAGAAACCCCCACATCTGTGCCCCAACCACCTGGGTGCAGTCTCTCGGCATAACATGCTGTGCCCCTGCAAGGCAAACTTTTACTGAGTGGATTCCAAAGACACCCCAGGGTAGTTCAGGGTCTACCTAAATAGTAAAATCTGTTTTGTTTTGTTTATTCTGTAGTTGTGTCTTGTTACTTGGTATCTATGAAATACTTAACACTGTTACAGAAATCAGTTGCATTTCTTGTTTGTTAGTAGAAATGTCTCTTTAAAAATGGCTCCTCCTCGAGGATGCTAGTGTGTCCACTGGATATAACAGTTGAAAACAGAGGAGAAAAATTAAAATAAATGGAACTGGAAGTGAATCTATTCAGAAATTGTATGTGATAATGATTTGTTCATGACACTGACTTTCTTTGAAGAAAGAAAGTGCTTTCAATTACCAAAGATGAGTCTTGCAAAGCAATGGGTTGATATGAAGACTGAGGAAATGCTGGAGCAAATCACTGGAGCAAAGCTGCTGTAATGATTTATAGGTGAAGCTGGTGATAGGCATCAGCTTTATCTAGTGTAAATGCTGCAGGTAATTTCCATTTCATAAACAAATACACTACCAGAAGTTGCTGTGTTTCCCATGATTCTCCATGGTCTCTTATTTGACTTCTAGTATCCATTCAAGAGCCCTTAATTTTGTTGTTGTTGATGTTGTTTGTTGATGTTGTAACATTTACATTGTGATGCGAAAGGTCAGGATGTAAATGCTGTAGTTAAAAAGCTCTGGGCAGATGAGGAAGGTTCTTCACTGAAGTCACCTGACTGTGGAGTAAGCTAATGGATAAAATAAAAAATAATTTAAACTGCAATTTGCTATGCTTGCCGGCTAGGAAAATCTTTTTTGTATGTATGTTACTGCTGACAGAATTACATTAATAGAAAGGTTAAAAACTAAAGAAATCATCAAGAAAATGAGAATTTGAACATGCTTGGTTTAAATGTACACCAGAGACACAAAGAGTTCAGGGTCCATTGTGAAGCGTTCATTGAATGACCTAAAGATTTGAAAATGCACAGGAACTGTGGTTATGGCTGCCTTACATGAAGCAGAAATAAACATAATTGTACTCATTTTAATTGTTAATTAGACATAAAAATTTAAAAGGAAAGTGGAATTTTTCTTTTCCTGAATACTGATCATGGTTAATAGGAGGAGATTTTTTTACAGCTGAGAGTCTGAAGACATCTGGGTCTCAATAATCATTAAATTTGAGACACAAGTCATCTCAACAAAATGACAATCATGCTAGCATTTGTTTTGCAATTCTTCTTGGCTGTTATGTTTTGTTTTCTGGCTTGCTTCTCTAATAGCACTATGGGAGGGGTCAAGTTGTTACATGTCAGGCTTGGTTTTAACTTGTGTTGGGGCTCTTTTTTGTTACTGTGAATTTGTTTTTAAAATTGTAGGTGTTTTATTTCACAGAACGTGCATATGGTTCCTCTTAGATGGGATCTTTTAAAATACTTAATCTGACTTCTGAATTGAACACTACTCTGAGTATGAATGAAAGAAAATTAGTTTGAAAGATAAAGGGCTGGAGTGAAATGAAAATAAAGTTTAGGTGAGGTAATGTGGCCCTCTTATGAAAGACTGTCCTAGAACGTGTAACTCAGCTGAGAGTGGGCTGAGGACCATTGGCTTTAAAAGCACCTTTAAATACAGCTTCCTTGGAGGGCGGAGGAGCACGTTCAGGTGACCAACAGAATGCACCTCTACAGATGAACCACATGGTGTCAGGAAAGCATAGCCCAGCACTGCTCAGGTGTTGAGATTTCAGTCAGGCTGTATGTGGCTAACGTTAAGTCATCTTATTTTTGTTTTGTGGCTCCAGTAAAAGGCTGGCCCTACTACTTCTTTATTCTTACTTTTCTTTTTTTCTTGTTTTTCAATCTTTAGGTTTTCTTGACCCCTGCCTCCCGCCCCCCATGCTCGCACAGTCTTTATCTTGCCCTTTAGCTGCATGTATTGTTTTGCTAAAATGCTGGCATAATGAAGTCCTGCTGGTAAAATAAAATCCTGCTGGAATACATTTGGCAGGAGTTGTGTGCAGGCAACACAAGCCTTTCCTGTTTTTTTCTGTGCTAAGAATTTTTTCCCAGAATTGCAGCTTGAAAGAATGAGTCTTTAAAATAAGTTCTCTGGCTTTAAAATGATTTATGCAGGGTAGTAAATAAGTAGGTTATGCATCTGCTCAAAAATTAACGAAACTCCCCATTATTTTGATTAGGGAAAAAGATGTTATAAATTGAGTAAACATAAGGAAAGCTAGGTAACAGCCTGATTTTTTAAAAGTATTTAAATTAGTTGGCTCTCCCTTCCCTCCCTTCCCCAATACTTTGTTTCTGACCTTTGCACATGCGTTCAGCAAGGTACTGATCAGTCCTCTCCATCCCTCCCACTTCATGAACATTTTGCAAAGCCAAAGCAGCAACTTGTCCTGGAAAAAGCACAGTTCTTGTTGCAGCCATTTACCTGCTAATGTGCTGCTTTGAGTATGGAAGGATGAAAAAGAAAGCCAGGAATGGGTCTGATAAGCCAAGAGGAGAATGCAATATAGAAATGCGGACACATTTCTAGCCAAGAACTTCCACTGTAGAAATCTAGTGTGTTATATTTAATGTATCTCAAATTAAAACATAGAGTGATATCTAATACCAGGGTGTGAAGGTATTTAGAGCATCTAAAATCTAGGTGTGTCCCCAAATTTAACAGCTTGTGTTTTTGTTTGTGTTGGAAAGTATTACAGCTTCTTAGAAGCCCTTGCTTCTCCTTCAAGCAGAGCAGAACTTACTCTGACATCAAGTAGGTTCTTCTGGATACTCAGTAGTTGCCAGGTGCACGTTTTTGTGCCAGCATACTTGGTAGAGAATTCACGGTTCAGTTTTGTGCAAGTGCCTGCTGCAACAAAAAAGAAATTTAGGTTGTGACTGCCTTTTCAAGGAAGCACTCATCAGAAGATATATTTGTCCAATAATGAATTAATTTTAGACTGTGATTTACTGGAGTGATGATTTGGGGAAGGCACTCACTGAGAGGATAGAGGCACAAAACCAGAATGGAGTAGATCCTATTAACTCTAGTTTGCCACAGCCGAAAATGAATACTGTCTGAATGCTGGCTCTTTCAAGCCACAAGAAACCCTGTCAGAAAAAACCCCCAAACAATTAAAAAGGACAGTAAGGCACTTTTTAGTTAATAAATGGAAGCTGCAGTGAGCTCCAGAAAATTGAGTCCTCAGACTCTACTTCTGATTGATGTATTAGCTGGGGTATTTTTCAGAACATGGAAGGAAAAAGTGATATATGTTAATGCAGATCGTATGTCATGTATGCAGTCTTTCTAGTTATGTAAATAATTGGCTGTTTACATCACTTTGCTTCCTATTGCCTAGCTAAAGCTTCCTAATAGTTCAGTGCTGCAATTCTTTGAAATCTGATGCAAATACATTTAGAACGCAAATATGAGGTTACAAAGCATTGTGGCTTACAGGGAATTTCCATATACCATGCTTTTAATGAAGCTTCCTATCCATTTCCTTTATGATTGAATCGATCTCCCCAGCCTTTGACATGGTATTCTAGTACATTCGCAGCTTTTCCTTTTTCCTAAATCAAAATTGGCCTATGGCTGTCTTAACCATTTTGTCGTGGAAACCTCATTTTCTGTCCTCCAAGGCTATCAAAAATAGTCAAATTTGGAAAGAAAAAGTCTTCGTGAAATTAAGGAGAAGGAAAAGGAATACATAAAGCTACAGTACAATTTACACTTAAAATATGCTGTATCCCTGTCACTGCCCTGACTCTTTACACATCCACCCTGAGTGAGTTTAAATAGTCATTAAAATTCCACAAAGTGCAATGTATCATAGGGATTGTGATGCTGATTCTGGGCGAGTGGCAGTGTGAACTTCAGGGGGTTGTTTAATATTCATTGTATACGCTTTGTAAAAAGGCAGAACATGTTTTCCAAACTTCACTGCACATCTGTGCATCGTTGCATGTGTATTGTGAGGCCTGGTGGCCACTGAGCAACCTGGGCCAAATCTGCCATTGGTTATAATGTTAAAAAGCTGGATAAATTAAATTCTTTTAAAAACAGAGATACTCTCTTTACACCACTGTTGTGGAAGGCAGATCAGAAGCCCACTGTTTGTTTTTTGCTGCTGCGATTGGTTGATGGTCTGTGTTTAATGATATTACAGGCCTACAGTCTCAATTAAATTTGCTGTTTTGAGAGACTTATCTGATACTCTCCTTAGGAAGAAATAAAGAAAGAAAAAGAAAGGAATTCCAGCCTCTTCTGCTTTTGGCAGAGCCTCCTGGTCTCTATCTTCTACAAGTACCTACTCCCTTCAAGGCCTCTTCTTGTCCTCTGGATCAGTCTTACATACTCTCAGACTTTCTTGGCTGTAATGCTATGTTCTAGGTAAAGGTTTTGTATGGTTGTGTATCAACGTACTTTGTCTTGGAAACTACAGGATCACCTCTTACTGTGTATATTGTGCTGTACGTCCTTGCTGAGTGCTAGAAATCAAACCCAGTTCTCAGGTGACAGAACATACCACTGCATACAGAGGTGTGACAGGTAGTCAGATTGTTTTTGGTTTTTGCTTTATTGTTTTTTGGTTTTTATTTATCCTGAGTTATGTGGTTCTGGTTGCTCTTTCTAATATGCTTAGTCTATGTTACACAGCATCAATATAATTGTTCTTCTAGCTATGGAAGTTTCAGGGTTAACTTTATACTGAGCTATATACAAAGGAAGCAGATCCCCAAGAACGTTACTGGGATAAATGATTTTTGTTAGTTTCTGCATGTCTACTGTCAGCAGAAATTATGCTAGTAAAGCATGTATGAGGTAAGATTCTCTACTTCATGGTCCATAGTATTTAGAATCATAGATCATTTCTGAGCTAACTGTAATTAGAGAGAAAACTTTTGTGCCAGCTGTCATTGTTAACTAGTTCACTGTCTGAGTATAATGTATGGTGGCTGCAAGAGGTGCTTTGTGAATGTGCCAAAGATGTATTCTTTTTAGTTACAACTTTTGGAATTAGGGGAATATATTGAATCACCTTTATACAGCAACTGGAAAAATAACCTAAGGTATTTTTCTAACCTTTGCCGCCACAGGTTATAAGAATTGACATTTATAACACTTCATTCTGAATCACTGACATTGTGTGACAGTATATTTATTCTTTCAGTGATGCTGGTAACAAAACTGCTCAGTTCATAATGTAGGTTGTTGATTGATCCTATCTGCCAACCCAGTCTGTGACTGGAATTCTGAACATTTTTTCCCAATTTCTTTGGACCCATCCTGCTTGGTAGCAATGATTATTTTAAAGAAGGTATATAAGAAAAAAAATATTATATGACTTCCTCCTTGGGGAAAAAATTGAGGAAAAACAGTAATAAAATTTTGATTGTAAAGCATGAATTCATAAAAATACATAGCAGGATGTAGTTGATCTGTACAGAACTGCAGTCAGTGGGTGTAGTTTTGCCTAGAAGTTTGCTGAAATTTAGATACGCTTGATATATCAAGTACCTGTAACTACTAGCATGTGCTTCTGGCATCTCTGTTCATGGTTTCTATTCTTTCTACTTGTATGAAAGCAATTGAATAAACACTCAATAAGAACTTATTGATTGTAGGTGGTATTAAATGCAGCCTGAAAACTCTTCTTCACAGCCATTGCTCAAGTACAACTTCATGTCAGTCCAAATCTGTGTTCCTTCTTCTTACTGAACTGTGATACTCATGTTGTTGTTTTTGCCAGTATACTGCTGCACACACCTGTAACTTCCCTTCTTGACACCTTTGATGACATCACCTTGCAGCAAAGAATGACTGTTTTTATCCTTTTTACTGGTGGTAGTCTACAAAAAAGACCACAACCACCAATTAATCTATTTAATCTCAAGGTTGAGCAGTGCATACTCTGTGTTGCACTGATTAAAAGTGGGTGTCTTCATCTTTGCCTAACCTTGAAGGTATTGCTGAGTGACCCCAAAGCTATCTTTTGAGGTGCAGTGGATT
The DNA here is from genome assembly GCA_013397975.1 of Machaerirhynchus nigripectus. Taxonomy (NCBI): domain Eukaryota; kingdom Metazoa; phylum Chordata; class Aves; order Passeriformes; family Dicruridae; genus Machaerirhynchus; species Machaerirhynchus nigripectus. The sequence continues at coordinate 471,811 of VZRQ01000963.1, read as the reverse complement.
TATCTTTGCTCCTTTCTTCTCACACTGCAGCCTCATCTTCTTGCTCAGCCAAACCAGCCAAATCTGCTGAGAAATCCATTTGTCTCATTTCCTTGTGGTGATGATGATTTTCATCCTACCTTTATCTTAGTCGTGTTGACCACAGAGTGGCTGTCCATCAGTGTCATTATATTTGGGGTTCCTCAAAGGTTTTCATTAAAAGCTTTCACCAGCTTTTCAGGAAAGTGTTGATTTAAGTGTTATGAAACCTCTGTGAGGATAGCCTTCATCAAAAAATAAGTGCAGAAGAACGTGCAGTCTCTTGCACCGTGCCTGTCTTTGGCACAGCTGTAACTTACCAGCTATCCCAACTGATAAATTTAATGGTAATATTGCTAGGGAATGTACTAGGCTTTGTTACATCACAGTTAAAAGGCTTTAGGGCTGACACCAGTCGACTCAGAAGAAAAAAAATTGCGAGTTTGCAGTTTGGAGGTTGTTTAATGCTGTATATGGAGGACAAAACATTCCTTCATCTGTGCGTTGACTCTATAGAAAAAAACCCAAAGAAACTAAAATTGAACTGCAATAGCTGGAAATTACTCTTAATGACGAGACTAAACAGAGACCAAGCAAACAAAAGGCCACAAAAGGAGTAAGAGCCAGGAGGGCTCAATTTTTTATTTCCTCAGTATTGTGGTGATATGACTCATATTTCTGTGGCTTGCTTTATTTGGTATTGGTTGATCACTCCACAAAGAACTCCCTGACTCATCTGAGCTTGTTGCTAAATATCTCATTTTTTTAAAGAAATTTCATGTTTGGAAACTTGCTGAGCAGACAAAATTGTATGTCCATGTCTACAAATTGCTAGTTCTTAAGTAGGAGAGCTTCACATTTTCCCCCATTGTCCCACTGCTCTTCTTCAAACCTGCCCTAAAGGATACACCGCTCTGAGCACAATAAATGTTCAGTCACCTTGCTTGTTGAGTGTGGTCTTAAACGTGAAACAGAGGACTTCAGCAGTTATATACTTCCCATAAAATGGAAGAGACAAGTATATTTATTTGTTTTACTTCTGATTTGAAGCCGTGCTTTAAGAGTGAAAGGTTTTTTGTCTTACTTCCCAACTAAAATATCCCAACAGAGATTCAGTGGGCCTGAACTCTAACATTCTATCTGGCAGTGCATCCTGCGTATAAGAATGTCTGCTGCTTATGCATCTTAGAAAACTCTTTTTATGTTAAACATCCATACCAGCTCCGAACGGTGTTGTTCTCAAGTACAGCAAACCTTCAGTTCTCCGCAGCATGTTCTGTCAAGGAGGGCTCCACAAGATGGCAATGTGTATCCAGAATCTGTTTCCATCTGCTTTAGAGACAGAGGTCTTCCACGTGCATCAGCAGATTTTGCTGGTGGAATAAAATATTTAAAAGTTCCATATGACAAAACCTCGATTTAATTAAATGATTTTGATTATTTTGCTTAAATTAAAATCATCGTGCACTGTTTTAATGTTGCTAGATTAATGTGCAAAAATAGAATTGCATTGTAAAATATGTTATTTTCCCCTGACACATTCCATATCATAAAATTTATCTTTGATCAGACAGTATTATTTTATTGAGACAGATGACTCTGTATAGCAAATACAAGTAATTATGTCAATTCATAATTCAAATAATACCCTTTTTTAGAGGAGTCATTGCAAATTAATTGCTCCTGTCTTTGTATCACTTTCTCTGCTCAACATACTTGAAGATTGCTTTTGAGAGCATCCTGACTCATACATGTAAATTGTAAACCACCTACAGATTAAGGATGTCTATGTGGGCCAGAGAAGTGTGGAGGGAGGAAGTTCTCTTGTCAAAAGAGATAGGCAGAGAATACTTGCCTGGGGATGAAAGACAGGGAAAACTCCCTTTCGGTCTGCATAGAAGGTAATCCTTGCTCCTTTATTACTGCTGGGCTCTGGTGCCTTCCTTCTTTGCATGAAGTAATGGATAAGCAGAGGCTGTTGGTCCCAGGGGCTGGGTGCAGTAATATATGGGGAGCAGAAGGGCTCAGAGGCTGCATTTCACCACAAAAGCAAAGTGGAATCAGGGTGATACAGAAGGAGGCTGTTTTAGCAGATTTTTAAAGTTTATCACAGACACACAAAAAATGAAGCTCATTTGTGAGACAATGAAGGAAGAGGGAGCAGGAGAGGGAGAGAAAAACAGTTCCTCCAGAAACTACAATGCTATTAAGACCTGGATCCCAGTGGATGACTGTGCCTTATGGGCTCTAATAGGTATGAGATCCAATCTAATCTTGGCTGGCAGTTGGAATATTCAGAGACTGCTAGGGAACACCAAGTTTCTCTTTCTGGGGGTATCTCAGGTGATTAATAATGTCAGAATGCATGCCTTAGCCTCTCCATCTCTGGGCTGCTAATGTGGCCTCTCTCCTTTCCTTGCCTGCCTATTTCCAAGAAACTTCCTTTGAGACCCCTTTGTCTTATTTGGCTGAAATTGAACATAAAGTTCAAATATTGCCAAAGGGAAAGAGACTGACAGAAACAGACTGAGATATGGGCACACAGCAAGAGTATGTAAAAACAAGTTTTCATCCTTCGTGGTGGTGGTGGTAAAAACAGAGTGAAAAAATTCAATTTCTCTTCCTCAAACCTTTGAGGACACACAAGGTCAGTACTGAAGAAATGAGGCTGAACTGTATCTTCTGCCACATATGAAATGATAAGTATTTTAGCAATGATGCAACTCTTTTGGGAGATGGATGTTTACCTGTATTGGATTCCTCAGGATGTATGGAAATGCGCTTTCTGTGCTGGTGGGCTGCTTGTCTCTCCTTTTACCCTCCTGGTCTCCTGAATTGATAAGAGCCAGCCAGTTTTCACCACTAGAGCATCTGAACAGTTCTTACTGTACATGGTCACCAGTTTTCCTATAATAAAGGCAGCTCTGTAGAAATGCACATTGCTGAGGAAATCCAAAATACTTGCTTCTGTGTAACTTAACCTGTGAGCTCTAAGCATGCATCTTTAAGGATTTCATTCTGGCATGTTGTTGAATGTGTTTTAATTACTTTAGTCAAGTAAGAAACTCTTCACACAAGGTTGCTGCCTTGCCTCATTGTAGTCTGTCTTTAGAAAACACCTAGGAATTTTGTAGTATCTTGAAACACCTTAATTTTCTATTTGCTGAAAACACTTAGCACTTTCTCAACAGCATTTCAAAACTGTACCTTTTGGTAATATAAATGTGTAAGGCAACACGTGGGCTTATGGAATTATCTGAGCCACCAATGGAAAATGCCTATTTATCCATGCTTCTATCTGACTGGTAGCACAAGTGATTTGCATATTGCTATGACACTGACAATATGATTCTCATTTCCTGACACTCTTTGGGTCATGCAAGACTAAAGTGACCCTTCTTGATTCTTGCTGTATAAACTGAAGTTGAAATTTTTACTTCAGTGAAGTTAAAACAATGTTCTTACTACCTCAATAGAAACCCAACAGTATGGTTTCAGCCATACTATCTGAGAAACTCGTTCTGAAGGACTTAAACCTAACTAGGCAAAATGAGCTTGGGTTGGGTTTTGTTTGTTTCTTGGTGGCTTTTTTTTGTTTGGGGTATTTTGCTTGGGTTTTTTTTCTCTCTGAGGGCAGGTAACTGAAATACAAGGAAGCTAAGTGTGACTTTTTGAAAAGTGCACAGCTGATAAGGAGTAGTACCTGGGAACTATCAGAAATGCCTGTATATAACACCTGTTTGCCATCTTTGTCAGTGACATGGACAGTGGGATTGAGGGCTGCTCCAGCAATTTTGCTGAAGACACCAAGCTGTGTGGTGCAGTCCCGTGATGCTGGAGGGAAGGGATGCAGAGGGACCTTCACAGGCTCGATAGGTGGGTCTGTGCAAATCTCATGAAATTCAACAGGGACAAGTGTTGTGAGAGCCCTGGGAGAAGGACCTGGGGATGTTTGTTGATGAGAAACTCTACACGAATCATCGTTGTGAGCCTGAAGCCCAGAAATCCAATTGTTTCCTGGGCTGCATCCAAAGCAGCGTGGGCAGCAGGGCCAGGGAGGGGATTCTGCCCCTCTGCTCTGCTCTGGTGAGACCCTACCTGGAACACTGCATCCAGCTCTGGGGTCCCAGCACAGGAAGGACATGGACCTGTTGGAGTGAGTCCAGAGAAGGGCCACGAAGATGATCCAAGGACTAAACCCCTCTCCTTTGCATAAATATCTACCCAAAAATGAAAGACTTATTTAAAATTGGAGATGTGGTAGATGACAGCATCAGCAACATATGTCGCACAGCATATGAATAAATCAAGTCCCATCGATAGCTAATGAAAGGCTTTTCAATATGCTTAACACTAAATTACTTTTGATTAAAAAGCTTACTGGAAAGACAAATGTAAACTATAGCTAGGTGCTCTCACGTTAGACAGTTATGTGCTGAATCTAATTTGAAATGGATAAGTGCTAACACATTTAATTTCCTGCATACTCAGTGAGACAATGTTCGCTTTTTTTTTAAACAGTAATTTCGAGTGAGCCTTTCAAAGTGCTTGAGTCAGCATCACAGCAAGAGTGTTTGGAAAGATGATCATGCAAATGGAACTTCAAGTGATTTAATATGCTCACCATCACAGGTAGATAGCTTGATCTATGGCATACTTAGAATGATGGAACAAGCTGTATACATCAGCGGTGTATTTCAAGCTGTTAGTATTCTCAGCAAATAATGTTTAATATGGGTTTATCTTTAGTCTGGGAAACTTACCAGAAAGTGTGATGAATAACAAAATTATGGAAGTAACAAAATAGATGAGAGTGGATATTTGGATGTAGTAGCAGAGAGGAGAGAGATAATAAACTGTCTGGGTTGCACTGTAACTAGTTCTGAGCTCTTTATGCTAAATCATGTCAGAACCGTGATTTCTTTTGATTATTGCTCAGACTGGAAACTTGAAATCTAAGAAAAACAGCATGTGTGGTACTAGTCATCACAGGAAGGAAAGCGTATAGCTCTGTGGGAAAGGATGCAACACTGAGTTCAGGGTCAGTCAAAGAGGAGAAGCAAGTACCTCACTAATAGGTGAGGTAATGGAAGTACTGGAAATATGCAACTTTATACTAGAAAAGGATGTTTCTTAATGGAAAAAACCTTGAGGTGAAGGAAAGAAATGCTGTGCACTGATAAAAGCTTTTTAAAAAGGTAGAGTCTGTAATAATTTTCAAAAATGTATCCGATTCTCTTTGTTTTTGCTCAAGGGTTGCATTCTAAACAGATACTACATTCTAAACAAATTAATAGACATGTATCCTATCATAGCATCCATTTAAAATTGCCAGAAAGCAATGCGTATGCTCACTCTTTACTCAGCGGCACTCCCACATTAGATATTGCCCTCTCTAACAATCAATATAAAACTTGCCTTTCAAAAGTTAAATGGGTGCCTATGTAAAAAAGGATGTAGTCCTTACAGCTCTGAAAGTCTGAATACGTAGATACTATTTTTTTGCACTTTTGGGGGCACTTAAAGTGATTTTGAAATATACTGATATTACTAAATTTTTCAAAGCAGATTTATAGTTTGAACATAACTGATATTCTTATTTCTGTTCTGACCAAACACTGGCCACAATCTCTGTGATGGCAGCAATCTGCTATCTGGTTTGGTTGTCTAGCCCGTAGCAGAAAAAGGAGCCTCTGGACTACAATGAGGCAGGGTAGCACAGGTCTACGCCAAAGAGGGCAGGAATAATAGATCTGAACAGCTCCAAATCCACTGGTTTATTATGCTTTTTGTCTCTGAAATTTCTGCTTCATATAATTTTTTTTGATGATAGTTGTTCTTTTGTTCTAATCTGGTTACAAGGAAATTAAAAATAGAAGTAACTAAGTATGCTGCATTCCATATTATGGAAATTACGGAAAAGTTTACTTTGAAAGGGACCCTTGGAAATCACCTTGTCCAACTTTCTATTGAAAATGAGGCCCTGGGTTAGTTTATGTAGGGCTGTGTAAAGCTGAGACTTCAGTGCTTCCAGCAAGATTCCACCACTTCCATGACTTAGTTGACACAGAATCAAGACGGGACTTGTGGAGGTCATCTGGCCAACCTCCTTGCTCAAACAGGTTGCCCAGGACTGTGTCCTCATATGAAGTATTGTTTTTGCTATATCCAGATTGAATTTCCCCTGAAGCAACTTGTGTATCTTGTGTCTTCTGGCACCTGTGCATTCCTCTGCAGAGAGTGGCTTCATCTTCTCTGCGTCTGCCCGTTAGCTACTGGAATACTGTCATAATGTCTCTGCTGAGCTCTCCCTTCTCTAGGCTGAGAAAATCACATTTCTTCAACATTTTTTTTTTTATATCACATTCATCAGTCCTCTTACTAACTTGGTTGATCTTTGTTGGGCCCTCCCCAGTTCTTCAGTGTTCTTGAGCTGAAAAACAGGATGAAGTATACCAGGTGTGGCCTGACAAGCACCAAGAGGAAAAATGGCAGCCCCCAAGCTGTTGAGTTACCTCTGACTGACACAGCCCAGGACTCTCTTGGCCTCGTTACTTGTCTCACTCAAGCTTGCTGTCCCACAGGGGCCTTCCTAGCAAGTCATTAAGTCCCCAGCTGAGCAGTTAGGTATGTCACCAGGCTCATCCATCTGTCTGATTTTACTCAGGATATCTTCCCAGGTTCTCTTCCACCACTCTTTACTGCCTGTGTGTGGATCTCATGTGAGAAAGATTTAAAATGTGAGTTAAATGGTTGAGGTTTTTTTCTAGTCCAAGGGAAATAAAAAACTAGTGCTCCTGCTAAAGATTTAGAAAAAGGGATAGGTATGTTATGTCATGTTGTAGTAAGATTCCTGTCTGAGAAAAGATATGCCAAGCAGAAATTGTACTTGAGCCTGGCCATTAATGAGGAGTCAACCTGCATACTTAACAATCCCATCTCTGAGGAAGGGATGACATGCTGTTCTTTTTCTGTTCAGTGGATTATTCAATTAAAGATAGATATGTGCATTTTATCTACATTTACCTAACTGGTGGGGATATTTTAAAATTTTTAAGTACAAAAGAAGAGAGTCAAACACAAAAGAGATACAACAGGAGGTACAGAAGAGATACAACCAGCTCTCCAACCCATGTGTCAGCCTCTGCGTTGATTCCATTTTCCTTTATCTCGCTGAAAAATCTCAGCCCTTCATGCCAAAATTGATTACATTATACATCTTTTGTTTCTGATGTTCATATAGGCTCTTTAGCCTACTGATACAAATGTCTGTTTTTTATGTTTCATCACCACTACTGTACTGGTGGAAAAATGTGTACTCTTATTGTGCTCAACCCAACTTAGTCTTAAAAAGTACTCTTTTGTTTAAATTCCATATTGTGGGATAGTAATAAATGGAAATATTTTTATTAATCTTCTTTCACTAAATCTTAGATTAATCCATGCACATATGCTTTAAACTGCCCTCTACATTTTCTGTAACTGAGAGGAGAACACCTTGTTATCAAGATAATACAAACAGAAGTGGAAGAAACCACAGTCTGTACTCCATTTGCAAAAACTTTTAAAAATCTGAGCTCCATATTTAACAGAAATACAAGACAAAAGTTAACATTTGAAAAGGAAAAAGTAAATGTAATACATATTACAGGAACATATGATAGTTGTATAAGTAATCTGAAATCAAATACTTTAGAAGAAAACATGACTTGAGTTTGTAGCAAAGGCTGATGTTTATCAGCTCAACCTCTATTCTGTAGCTGGGTATGAATTCCCAGATAGCTGGGGAGTGTTTAAGAGAGAAGACAAGATTCAGTGATGCATCATTGAGTACCTCAAGAAATAAGAGGTGGGAATTAGATAAAGTTTTTCGGAAAGGGCTGTGTACCATGGTTTTAGAATATCATCCCTCCACAGCACTTTGTTTTCCCACTTCTCACTGCCATGGAATAGGGTGTGCAG
>VZRQ01000963.1:444271-463726 GCA_013397975.1 Machaerirhynchus nigripectus | reverse complement strand
GCATTGCACACAGCTCTCACCAGTCATTTCTTTATCTTCTGCAGTAGTGCTTGCTCAGCTCACTGCTTGGGTCACAGTAGTCAGTGTATTACAGGGGTGTATTGGCTTATTTGAAACCTTGCCACCCACAGTTACACCAGCAATGGTATCCCCCCACCCAGGCATCTTTGCTACAGCTTATGAGACTTAAAAACCTCATTGTGGAGCTTTGAAAAATTTGAAAAAGCTAAAAATCCTGGGATTGTGGAGCCACTAAGAGAATTGAGTCAAGAGTGACACAAGATGAAGAGATGAGGTACAGATTAGCAGCCTAGTTACTATGGTGATGAAGAGGCGTGTTATCTTGAATGTGAGTGTCCTTTTCAATGCTTGACAGAATAGGTGCCTTTTCTAAAATAACAATATAATTTGCAAAAGGAAAAAAAAAAAGGCAAATCTGTATACATGAGCTGTTATATCAATGACCTAACTACTTGTTAACACTGATGCTTTCATGTAAATTGGTTACCTGGCAATATGTAGAGTAGAATCTGATCAGTAATAATCCTGTTCTTAAAATCACCTCCCACTTTCTGTTTTATTTGTAAACACCTACAGCCCGCTTTGTGATACGGCTCCCACAGAGTGGATAAAGAACTGCATTATCAATTAATTTGCCTTGCTTCATTTCCCAGCTGTACATCAGTGTCATGCTATGCATTGAAATGTCTGTCTTCATAGATTTTTCAGTATGAAATAAAACCAAAATTATACTTTCTGAAGTGTAACTGAGAACCAATAATATAGACATATAATATTTTCAGTACTGCAAAGAGAAAACTCACATTTCCTACTGATAAAAATCCCTTCTGTTGAAAATTTTGAACACTCCCTGGTGATATTTTCCTAGGAGGCTTTCAAATTTCTGTTTCAATACTCTGTACTTCAATGCATGTATTACTATCATTATTTAACTATTTTATTGTATTGGATGCATTTCAAAGAAAGCTGTTCGTTACCATATAGTATTTTCCTCATATATAAAATGATTGTATGTTTTAGCCTCTCATCATCGTGATACTGTTTAATTCTGCGTTCTCCTTTTTCAAAAGATTTCTCACAAATCTGAATCCTCACTTTAGACAGCAGAGTTATCATTACTCAAAGACCTACCATCATGTGTGGAACATTAATGCAGTGGTAAAAGCTGATCTATCTAATGGGTTAAATCTGCATGAAGGAAGAGCTTGGAGAGAGTGTTGCAACACTAATTCAAAGGAGCTAGATGTGGCTGGCTGAGGAATTCCAAAGGTCCTCCTCCAAGGCAGTGCCCTGCATGTCCACTCTCTATTCCCTGGCTTGGGAGTCTGATTTCCGCAAAGTGAAAGCTCATGCATGTACAATGCTCATTTAATCTTTGGCTGACTTGCTGACACTGCTGACAGAAGGGCAAGTTTGGGCCATCTGCAGTGGTCACGTTCTGGTGGACAACTTTGCTGTAGGATCTGATCTGAGATGGCCAGCTCATTTCACGCAGATTACCCAACAGCCTCCAGACATGGCAGCGCTGGTTGTTACGGACCTGGGCTGGATTCAAGCTGGCAGTTAAAGAATGAAAGGCTCCATATGCCAGCGTGTCCCCTGAGCCATTAGGTGACATATGGTTTCATTCTCAGAAAAATGATGCTAAGCTGATCTGAAATTATGTATGCAAAGGTTAAAGGCGTCTTTTGCCGTACCTCACGGGAGCTTTTTACAGATATTTATATCACAGGGGAGAGATCCATAGTGTGGAAATTATAAATCCCCTCATTCATTTAGTATGCCTATTCATGTTAAATTGAATGAACATTGGTATCCTCAAACGACTGAAGAAGCCTTTAGGACTTACAGTAGTTTTTTTAGCTTCAGGTTTTTTTTGTGTGTTTTTTTGATGTGTGTGTTCTTTGTTGTTTGTGGCTTTTTGGTTTTTGTGGGGGTTTTTTGGTGTTTTTAGAGACTGGTAAGAGTAAAGATGTTTGCATATTTATTTGTTGTTTTCATTCAGCTATGTTAATTTCTTATAAAAAATATGTCTATTAATTTATTTTCTAACTACAGTTGCCATGTCACGGGTACAGAATTATCGTATAACCTAGCCAACAGAACTCCTAAATCTACCTTAGCTGCTTTTAGCTGATAGGCACAGCTGAACTCCTGTTTCTGTATTACTCCAAAACACATTTAGGAAATCTTCTGAGAAAATTGTTAGAGGTGGCTGGAATATGCTATCTACAATTGAAGATCATGATGAAATTGTAATTTCTTCCAGACTATGGCTAAAATTTAAAATATTGAATTTTCTTCTCCCATTTGTGTGAGTCCTGGTATCTAAACAACACAGAGATTAGCTTCACCTAATTTATATTTCACACAGTCCAGCAGAAAGAAAATCAGCAGACTCTTTTCCCTTCCCTCACCAAATATTTTAGAAATCTACTAAAATTAGGCTTTAAGTATATGCATATTTAGAATAATGTGACCTCATGGCTAGGTCTTTACTGCCAGTCTGAAAGACACCCAGTGGGGAACAAACCCAGGTTCATCTACACCTATGGCTAGATTTCCAAAGAAAAAATTCCATTGGACAGAAATAGATGACTAGGAGGAGCCTAGGATCTGTACTCACAAAAATCTGGTCATAGATAAGACTTCTAAGACTTTTGTTACCACCAGAGAATTGCTGCTTTGCTTACCCTTACTGGTTCTCACCTAAAATGCTTATGGCATAGTCATTTAAGTTGGAAATATGGCACAAAACCTGAAGCAGACCTGGTGATTTCACTGAGAGTTTTGCTGTGTTTTCATTCCCCTCACATTTCCTTCTTCTTAGTAAGCAATGTAAGTGCAGTTACTACAGTGGGCATAGGAGACATGTAATAATTAAACCATGTGGGTCTACAGCTGTTGCACCAAAGAAATGTTATTTCTGAAGCCCCTAAATTTTTGTTGTAAATATGTCCCCAGAAGAATAAAATAAGAGTGTTAAAGGAGGGAAGCTACACGTGAGGGCATGCCTCAAGAGGAATCAGAGAGTGATTGAAGTTTCAAGAGAAAGCTATAAGAGAAAAAGTCTTTTATAAACCACAGAGAAGCCTGGAGCATACTCTGTGGGATCTGGAGGAAGAGATAAAACCATAGAATAAAAAAAGTATTCACTCATAGAATGATGTAAGCTACCAGGAAAAGAAGAAGTCGTTGTAAAGAATGAAAATATGTATCAGATATCTGCTAGAAATGAAGGTGAGACAGACTAGGAACTGATTTTGAAAGAGATCCTGTCAGTATATAAATTGGTTTATGAACAGCATGAATAGAAAAGGTGTTTTTAGCCTTTATTGCAACAAAGACTAAAAAGCATGTGTTTTAGTAATTCATTTCCATATGCCATTTTTGTAAACACATTATGAAATACTACTTAGCCCAAAATTTGAGTTGAAAATTTTAGACCACCATGGACACCTAAGCAAACTGAAATTCCGGCTGCTGGAATGATTCTGAGGACTGAGTATATGAAAGAACCAATTCTCAGTATATTTTGCTTTACTTTGTTTTGTGCCATGTCAGTCTTTTATTTCTTTTTCTACTCTGTGCTAACATGTATAATTAACTGCAGTTTGTTCTGTTTTGTTTTTTTCCTAGAGCAATCTACAAAAGCTACCACTCTGTGTTTATGTAGCTCTCTTAATTATAACCATGAACAGGGCTGCTATAGAAGCTGTCATGAGCTGGTCAGGGGTCAGCGCTAATTAACAGAAGGACTTGTAAGAGGAATAGTGTGACTCTGAGATCAAGGCTGAGATGTTTGGACAGAAAAGAGCTGGGCAACACTTTGCTTCTTTTAGTGTGACAGCTCATAAAGCCACAGAGGAGGAAGCTGCAGTAGTAAAGATGAGGAAATGAAACAGATGTGTTAGGATTTCAGTAGTGATGCTCTTCAGGCAATAGCCCTCCCAGTCTGCTGCTTGCTGGGTGATAAGGAAGGAGTGAGGGCAGACAGCTCAAGGATCAAGTTCAAGGTTCAAAACTGGGTCCAAGTATCCATTGCTTTCTGTATTTGAGTAGCTTCTTTCAATTTTAAGTGGAAATCAGCATACTTTCACTTAATAGGAAAGCTGGAGATATTGCTGGGAAAGCAAAACTCCATAAATTTATCTGTTTGTGGGAGACAGAGGAGAGAGGTCACTTATGGCATCGCCTGAGTGTCTTCTGAACAGAAATGACAGCTGAAGATCATTTTATCAAAACTGCTCGTACTGTCCCAAACTGATTTTTATGTCTTCTGTGAGAGGTCAGGGCTGTTTTATCCCAAGGTGACAGTTTTCCATAGGGAAAATTAATAGTTTACATTCAGAGTCTAAACCACAGAGTCTGAACTGCGTGAGCGTAAAGATTACATATATCTCTGCAGAGTGAAAACCAGGATCTGATATGAAACTCTTTACATCAACCATGCATATACAGCTTAGTAGAGTGAATCAGGTTTTAGGCAGATGATTATTCTAGCAGATATGCTCTGATATTTGCTGTTTTACAGTCCACGGCTATAAATCTTTGCCACTTTCTAGTGTTTTGGCTCTTTAGAGAGGCTCAGTTATTTTTGATGTTACAAACTGATCTAAATTTAACCATAATTATGAATGGACCATGAATTATAAGCACTTTAAAGCCTCTTAACTTGATATAGTTAAACCAACATTTGGGTAATAAATAATTATTTTATGCAGTTTACCAAGATTTTTTTCATTTGTACATCTATTTCCAATAGGTGGCACTCCAACAATTTCTGTAAATGTTAATGCTGTTTGAGTCTGAACTCTTGCGAAAGCCAAGGAGTCTGTGCAAATAATGAAAAAATGATTTGTAATTCTGTTTTTTAGACGTCATACAAAAAATTTTCTGTGTTTATAAATTATATGTTCAAGGGTCAAAACTAGGGAAATAGCAGAGGAGGAAGAGAAAGAAATTTCTGAAAATGTTTGTTTATAAAATTCTGTGAAATGTGTTATGGCAATTTTATTTTGTATACTCCAGTTATCTCCCAAAGCTGCTACAGTCTTTGGCCAGAATGTCTGGAGTGCCTGGCCTGGAGACAGCTCTGCTGCCTGTGGTACTCTGGAGTTTGATTCCACAAAGCAGTGATTCTTCTGGCCCTTAGGTGAGCTACTGCCAGTGAGAGAAAAAGGGAAAAATAGAGCTGAAAGAGATCAGCTTACAGGGGAGTACAAGAAGTAATTATGAGTCTGTATTTACGTAAATGTACAATAATGGTAAAATATTCTGAGCATGATGATGTGGTTGCCCCTAAAGCTGAGCTGACTCCAATTCACTGCCATTCTTTGGCTGATGAATAAAGTTGGGGAGAAATCCTGGCAACACTAATCACAATGGCAAAGCTTCATTAAATTGATAGAAGCTGAAATTTTACTCAGGTAAAGGTAGCACTTATCTTCCACGTATCCATTGTCATCTCTTGTGATACAGGGGATAGCAGAGCTTTGTAGTTCTGAATGTTCTCTAGACCTAGTTTAGCCAAGAAAATAAGTGTGTGTTCTTCACTTTACATAAGGCAAATTTGGTGACTCAGTGTGGTCGTTCCATGTGCTGAGTAGAGTAACTCACAGTTCAGAAGACTGGGGCATCTCATTCCAGAAAACTTGATCTGCCAAGCAGCAGCAGTGTTATGACTGCAAGCTTATTGTGTTGCTGGTATTATATGTTTTCACATGGATCAAGGTAAGTCCCTTCCCTTGACTTACAGCTTTTCCCACAGCTGTGTCAAGGGTTCAGTCTTAGTGAATGGGTGACTGTTTTAAGGATGAACTGTTTAAGAGCAAAGGTTCTCATCATCTGCCTCTAGGTGCATCTTCATCTCGGGAACAGAGGTCTTCTTTTCCCCTGGGAGCAAGGGGTCTTCACTTCATCGCTATCCCTCTCTGTTCAGGCTTCTCAAGTGGATCACAGCTACTCCACTATTTCTCTCTCTCTCTCTTCTGGCTTCTCATTGGATCACAGCTACTTCAACATTTACTGATTCCAGCACAGGCATCTCTGCTCATGGCTACAACGCTCTACCCCCCATGCTTATCACAAAATTACAAGGGGTTCTCTGATGTATCATAGTCCATCACCATAGCTTCACAAAAGAATTTCAGCTTCTAGGTTTAAAGCATCTCCTCTATCTCCTCCCTCTGGGCTTCAGCTCTTTCTTCGTCACTGACTTTGGTGTCACTATCATGTCACTATTCACGTCACTATTCACGTGCCTTTGCCTTTCTTTTTCCTCTGACCTGGGAGAGGATGATGTTTGCAGGTGTCATCTCTTCTGGGGAATTTAGAGTTCAGAAGGGGTTAATCTTTGACCCGGAGCTTTGGCTTGCAGCTAGAACTTATCTCTCTGTTGGTCACATGCTCTCTGCTGGGCAGTGGCCAGGAGCTGGTTTCGGCTGAAGTTGTAAAAGTCATTTTGGCTGCCCCAGAGAAGTGGGGGGAGGGCCATCATGGCCCTCATGGAGCCGCAGGCCTGGCCCCAGCCCCTGCCGGGGCCGAGTGGTCAGGCCTGGTCAGGCCCAGCCCAGCCTGTCGGGCCAAGTGGCCAGAGCCCTTACCAGTCCAAGGGCCGTAAGGAAGAGAGATTTCAAGGACTTCCACCTGGTTTAAATATGTGAATTTCGAGAAGCAGTATTGGCCTAAACAACTGTCCATCAACTCAGGTTCAAACCACCACACCTGGTCAGTGCACAAGGCAGGGTTTCTTTTCAGTGTTCCCAAGTAGCTCCATGACAAGAGAAGGCATGTCTAAGCAACAAAGAAATGGAAGATGGAAACTGAACTCAAGGCAAGTTCTTTCAGTGCTAATTTTAAGTAAAATAGTCAAATAGCTAACTGCAAACATGACATTAATGCAATCCTCTGGTACCAGAGAACTCTAGCCAGACTTTTCCTGGGTGAGACTTTTGCTGGGTTACGGAGACCTGGCTACCCCGGGCAAGCACCCTTGGCTGAGCACAGTGAAATATCACATGAGTCAAACTGGGAATGGAACTGCAGCAGAGAAGTATGTGCTGACCTTCACATTCAGATTAGCTGATGCCACCCCTCACCAGGGGCAATCTGCTGCACCCACACCAAGCAATTTCCCTGCACTCATCATAAATTCATGCATAAAATGTGTAGCTCCCTACTTCCAGCTTTATGCTGCCAAGTGTGAACATGCAACCACGGTGTGTTGCCTCCATGCCTCTTTCATTCAATGAGTCATGTGACCTGAGGATGAGCAGCCACCTTGAAGCTAAGCTTTTCTGCCTGTAATTCTGGCAATGCTTTGGAGGTTGACTGGGAAGACCTTGATTTCCAGGGATTCAAAACTCTGAGTCTTGCTCTGGCTACCTCTAGCGGCAAAGGAAAGCCAGAAAATTCATAATGAATCTCCCCTGATTAAGTTCTCTATCAAATCAGCAGGACTTGCAAGGAGCCCTGACTTTTAAAAATTCTCTGTTCATTGGCAGATTCTCAGAGTCCAGTATTAATGACCTCCAAGTCACACTGTAAGACATAAATATCTCTGTCAGCTAGAAGAGCAAAGGTGCCAGACAAGTCTGCGGAGTTACTGAGAGTGGGTGAAAAGAGAAGGAGGAACAGTCATTCTCAGTAGCTTTATGTATCCTCTAGATAAAATTCAAAAGATAGTTTGAGATCCAATTTACAAGGAATTGAGATTTCAATAAAATTTTCATCAAGGGAATAAGTAAAAGCAGAAAGCTATTCAGACAGAGCTAAAAGAGAGACTGTGAAGGAGGGTACTGACAACATTTAACATTTATTTGTCTCCAAAGAGAAGCATCATCATTAAAAGATGCAGCTCTGCAATTCTCACAGGGTAAAAGAGTTAAACACAATATAGTTCAGTTCCCAAAACTCCAGAGCTTGTTGCCTTGTTAGTTAGGGATAGACTAATAAGCACAGGTAACCAAATTCATGCTTTAATTGGCATCTTTCCCCAGCTGCCAGGAAATATAGTGACATTATTTTACCTACTTGCTGAAGAAAGATTTTGTTATATCATAATACAGAACTCCCAGAGCATACATGGTATTGGTTTTTTGAGGAAATCCAAGAGATCCTAAAATTTTGTGTCAAATTGTATTTGTGAAAACGGTGTATCTTAAAAAACACCCAACCTTTCTTTCTATAGCACAACTATTTGTATACTTTGCATCTTCAATACAACCAAATAAGAGATATGCTTTCTGTTAAAAATTAGCTTTGTTTAGACATTACAAAAGATACAAATACATGTGAACAAAGTAAAATGAGCAATAATTAACCAAAATATTGTCTGTATATTCAGTATATTAAAAATAATGTACCAAATACTGAATACAGCATACAATAAGCAAATATATTCTAGCAATTATGCATATAGATTTTGGCCCCTTAAGATTTCACACATTTATTCATAGCCAAATTACAAGCTAAATATAGGTGGGTTTGGATGAGTTCAAAGCAAAAGGAAAGCAAAGAGTTGGAATTCCTGCATAATTTTTTTTCCCCAAGAAGTTAAAAGTAAGTGCACTGTGGTTTAAAAACTGCTCTACTGGTGCAACACAAGGTAGAAGTTTCAATTTTGATGTTTTCTAGGGTTCCCACAGAGACGTTTTGGCAGATTTAGTACTGCAACATCTAATTGTTGGTACCAGTTTCCTGGCTCAAAGGCTCCTAGCCCATCTAAGCATACAAGTACAATTTGGTGAACTAGCCTAAGCCAAGAGTGAAGGTTTTACCCTGAAATGTGAGCTCTTGACCTGGGAGAACTGAAGTACAGAGGTAATTTCCATTCTGTTATCCTGGCTAGGAAATGCAGTAACCTGCAGCTGGTAAGGAGAAACGGGCAGGTGCAGGTGGTAATGTCCAAAACTCCTGTAGCTAAATATGATATAACTGATCTGCTGGAGTCCTAAATCCTCAGCTGAAGCTGTCACAGAGAGCCAGCCTGTGCAAACCACTTTGGTCAGAACCAAGGAAAAGTCGGGGTTAGTCTATGCAGTCCAGTCAGCCACTTTTCAGGTTTATTAAGACAAGTAGATTACCAAAGGAGCCAAAGCTTAGTCCTCTCAGGATGGCAAAAGGACTAGAAAAGGAGGCAAAAGAGGAGCTAAAACTTTGAACCCTTCACCAGGAAGACACAACTAGAAATTCACTTCTCTGCCTGACAAGTATGATCACATTGCTTTGATATCATATTGAAACCAGGCAATGAACAAATATGTAGCATGATAAATAGTTGGATTTTCTGAACCTTCCTGATGCTGCAAGATTGATCCTTGTTTGTTCATGGAAGTTATCTGCTTTATACTGCCTTTCAAAATGCTTGTTTTCCCTCCAGATGAAACAAGGACAAGTAAACTGGAACAGAGGGAAGAGTGTGACAGCTCTTGAAATCCAATCTGTGTTACCTTATATTGCTAGTTTGGGGTGGAGAAAATTATGTGGTTCAATTTACAATTAGGATTCCTCCATAATGATGCCTTTCCTTCACAGCTCTTACATAGGACATATGCCTTTTACAGAAACCTAAATTAAAGCATATTTCACAGTCCAGCTCTAGTGTTGTTGTCACTTGTTCTGACAGATTGATCAAAACAAATACAGAGAGCACAAAAAGGCAGTGAGGTTTTCTGACCAAACATGATTTGAAGGGCATGGTAAAGGAGCAGCTGACAAAAATGGAAGTCTTTCTACAGTGCAGTTAATGTTCAGAAAAGTTCTTTAGTATGTTCTTATAAACAGCTCTTCACAATAAGACAGTGCATACTTATGTATTGGGTTTGCATACAGACTTTCCCTACATTTCCTTGTACATGTGCAAGGCAGGAATTTCTCTGCAACCTAGGAGATACAGCTTGGAAATCAGTGACAGGTAGAAATTACATGCCAGACCAGAACAAAGCTCCTGAAACCTGTCTAGAATTCAACAGAATTGGCTAGAATTCATGCTAGAAGCCCATATTTTTCCCAATTCGGATTTTAATTTGGTTTCTTGACAACACAAAAAACCCCAAATTCCTCTGTTCAGAAGTCCTGAAGCCTACCTGTGAACTCCTGTTGCCTACTTACCAGCAGAAATACCAGATTTTCTTAAGGCTAGTTGAGGACTTAAGAAGAAGAAGAAGAAGAAGAAGAAGAAGAAGAAGAAGAAGAATTCAGCCAGAATAATTTGCGCTTGGATGGTAGCCTTTAAAAGTGAAGTGCCAGTGATTCCAAATGAGAAAATACCTCAAAGAAAAGATAGCACAGATGGAACTAGGCAGTGTATCTGCTCAAATTTACTGGCTTTTGTTGAAAATGATAGCTCAAATCTAGCAGTATTTGGGCTAGTCAGTACTGTATTTTTTAAAACCAGCTTGCTGGGAGAAATGCTAGTCTTATTGTCAGGACTGACTGCGCTGCCTGGTGAGTCCAGGGTATGTAAAAACACTGCTAAAGTTAAACTATAAATATAGCAGCTAAAGTAGTTCAAGGTATACTTATTTTCTGCATCCTTAAACTTTGTAGCGATACATTAACAGAGTGCTGTCAAAATCTCTGCAGTAAAGCTGTAAGATATGTATGAACCTACTTTCAGATGTTCTTCAAAGGTGCTCTGGAATGAAAAAAACAACCCTTTAGGTTTTGAGATAAAGGGGTATTTTTAACTGCATCCACCAATTAAAGCAATAAAACATCTCATGGGACAATAGTATTTTGTCTGAACATAATTTAGTGTTACATATTAATTACTTCTAGGTATTGCTCCTCATTATCTGTAGTAGCCAAAGGTAGCCAAAATGAAAATAAACAAAGCATGTACAGAAATTGTCTTCACCAAACACATGCTACAGAATTTTGAAATGGCTCCAAAGGGGCTTTTTATAGGTTGGAAGCACTGAAATTTGCCTGTGATTTAGGCATAAAACTTTTCAAATGTGTGTACTCTGTTAGTTTGTTGATAGACTCATTCCACAGTCCTCTAGCACGTATAATAGAGGGGTCATTAGTTCTGGGAAAATAGGGTATTTTTCATCACTGAAGCAGAAGTGTGTACATATCATAAATGGAGCCTGAAGGGATTTAGTTCCAGGTTATTAAGTGTTCATTTGAGATGGTGGATAATAACTGCTGTTTCTGATGTTTTAGATTAGACGGCCCTTATTGCTTGTAGGGCTTATTTTCAGTGACTGTTAGTCTTATTATTACAAATACATATTTAATGACTGAGGCAGTATCAACAAAATCAGTAAATTCATGTGCTATCCAAAAGCTGCAAAGTATTGATTCATTAGTTAGCACTTTATCATTAACTGAACTCTAACAAAAACACTGCTGCAATGATATCCAGTAATTAATGAAACAACATTGTTATTTGAAAATTTTTACATGTAAAAATGAACAATTGTGTGGATTTGTTCACTTACTAGGATACATAAAAACACCAATAAAAATATTATAAAATAATTTTCCCTAAGAGAAGCTGCAATGGAATCACCATCATTCTGGAAAAAAAATTAAGACATAAGGGCAAACATAGGTAATTTTTCAAAAGTTTTTTTCCAGAAATAACAGTGTTGACCACTCCAGTAATGTTGTGTTTTCCTTGCCTAATTAGATTCATAGCCTGTACTGCAGCCTCAAACCCTTAACAATAATGATGCAGTTGTTAAATGGAATAATACATTTGAGGGAGAAAAATAGCATCAACTATGGCAAAATCTATTTGAAAACATAATTTTCTTCTGCCTGTTTGTGAAGAGACAATACAGGCTAAGCTTTTTGTATCAGTATTTTGCAGATACAACTCCTGTGATTTAGAAAATAAATCAAATTTAATTCTTGATTTAAATCTAATAGAATCAAGAACTTTCAGTATTAATTCAACCTTTTGAACTGTTCCCTATGGCTGAATCATCAGCACACATTGTGAAGTTACAGTTCTGACCAAATGGCACCAATATTAATGTTGGGCATGCAGTACAATCATGGTGGAAATCTAACACAAAGGGACTATTTTTAAAAGAACTGGCCAATAGCTAAACAAAATATTAAATTTCAGATTTGCTACTGCATTTTTTCCTGCCCTTTTGATTCTTGTCAGATGTTTGTTTTATTAGTATCGTATCTCTCCTTGATACTGCTGCTGTTTGCTAAGGAAAAAACAGTGACCCTGATTGTGAACCACTGAAGTCATACCATTGAGTCTGCACACTGGCACTGACTACTAGGTGAGGCCAGTAGTCTCTCACATTCCATTAGATGCTAGTGAGATATTAGTTCATTTAAGGAATGGTGTTTGAGACAAATACTGCTAATTATGGAGGTAGCACGTGATGACCTACTGTTAAGTTTGGCTTCCATGGTAGTATAAAATTTTTCAGTCTGTTTGTCAGCCTGTCATTTTTGGAGCTGGAATTTTCCCTGCTTTCTGTCCATCATAGCTTGAAATGTGTTTAAAACACTGGCCACTAAATAACACACAGGTAAATACAGACAGCTGAAAGTGTTGGGAATAATAAGTAGATTTTTGAATTGTCTGTCCTGACTACTGAATTTTTGTATTCAGTTTTGTCTTAAATGCAGAGCATTATGGGTAGATCCTGTTCTTCTTGGTAAGAAATAAATAACACAGTAATGCTTAATTCATGAATGGAAGCATTCTCAGGAAGTATAAGACTTTCTAGAGCTACTCCTTGGTTCATCCTTATTTATCTGCAGATGCCTTTTTCAATCCAGAAGTATTTTTATGTGATTTACTATTCCTTACTCACACTATGGTGCGGTTAAGTGCTGTTTATTAGGCAAGGTAGAGAACAGCATCCCTCAGGACACAGGCAGTTTGTAATTAGTAGGAACATTTGGTCTAGAAAATTGGTAATTATCCTCATATTCCTGTCATTTAACTGTAGAAATGAACCATACAGAGCTGTTTTATGGTTTCAGGAGCCAGACCTATTCTAAGTTTTGTGTAGGGAGGCTCTGTTCCAACACATGCAGTTCCAGTGGGTGAGTTGACCAAGCTGTGCTTAGTTGTGCATGCTACCACATCTTCATGGCTAATTAAATTATCATTCCTGAGCTCAGCTGAGGTCCACCTTTAGAGCTACATGAAACGTTTTACTGTGCTTTGATCCCACCTATATTATTTTGTTTGGGTTATACTCA
The DNA here is from genome assembly GCA_013397975.1 of Machaerirhynchus nigripectus. Lineage (NCBI taxonomy): Eukaryota > Metazoa > Chordata > Aves > Passeriformes > Dicruridae > Machaerirhynchus > Machaerirhynchus nigripectus. The sequence continues at coordinate 450,514 of VZRQ01000963.1, read as the reverse complement.
CCTACATTAGCAGGTGACTGAGCATATTACCAAGTAGCTCAGTATATCAAACTGGCTGCTGCTGATGTCCCCACATTAGATTACACATGGTTCAGGGGTTATATCAGTCTCAATCTAATTTGTTTAGTTGGACCAAATATTCCCATTATGCAGGTGTCTCAAAACTGTCTGAAGAGCTAGTGCTTGTCTCAGATCCTTAGAGATCCTTTCATATTCGCTGGGAACACATCTTTTGGTCTGGTTTTTGTTCCTCAGAAAGAAATCTGGTTTGCACGCGTTAAATTGGCTGCAAACCAGTGTGTGGTACATGCAGACAGTCAAGGGTTTAGCTCAAAAAGTATCTCCTCTGCACTGAATTTAAGTGCAAATTCAAGTGGAGCAGTTGAGAGGTGTTGAGTTGCTGCATCCTGTCTATAACTGATGGTGTGAATGCTTTACCATGGTGTCCAAGTGAAGTCAGACTGCAGATTAATGTGGTTTATGGTCACCCTTTAGACTGCCTTGATTTAAGTAAGCCAGGCTTCAACAACTGGCCACAGCTCAGAGTTAGTTTAAGAAAGCTACAAGCTGCTTCTCAGGCATTAGTCACTGGTTCCTGGATCAGGCAGCACATAAAGAGCAGCAATGTGAATGGATAAAGATTGTGCTCACCATGTCTGTCATGCACATAAATCTGGGCATGCTAAGTGGGTGCTCTACAGCTGACATCAGTATGCCATCTTAAGTGCATGATCCACACCTATAGCATCATATATCATAAAGTCCCATGACCAAAATACTAGTCACTGACCTATCCTGTACAATTTTAGTTGTTTACTCACCTAGGCAAGTGCCAGCTGGGCTGGTTTATATGCTGATGTAAGACACGGTAATGTCTTGCTAGTGCAGGGTCAGGGTGGTACTGATTATGCAGACTATAATTAAATTAATTTCATTATATTGAATATTTATTCAGTTCATTTTCTATTAGGCAAATTTATAAACCTTAAGGAAAAAAAGATCTGAGCAATTAGTTTCTCTTCTCAAATAACTAGCCCAAATTTCTTAATATAGTTACTGTAATCTAAATTCTCATTTGGGTATTTTTTTTCCCATTGGAAAAACTGAGGAACTAGGGACATGGGAGTTAAAAAATGCTGTATTCAGTTGAAGGGACCTAACTCTCCCAAGAACTTATGCTCACTGAATATCCTGTTTTATCAATTGCGGCCATGTACATGAACTAGACTGTTTTTTAAAATACAACAATTCCGCTTGAACTGACTTTTGTTTGGTTGGTTTTTTATTGAGAGCTAGGTTTAACATTTTCAGCTATGAATGAAATGCCTAAGTTTAGGCTTGAATGTAACCAATTCAATTAATAAAGCAAAATAACGATCCATTATCTGCCACCTTCCTCTCTGCCTTCAGCTTTGCAATTTGCAAACAGCATATCTGGCTACATCTGACTGCTAGACTTTATTACTTGTAGTACCTGATACGTGTTTCAGTGTGGCTGTATGGGTAAGTAGCAGTGAAAATTGGATGAACAGCTGCATTTGGGAACAGAAACACCTGATGTTCAAAGCCATGGAGGTGTCAGGTTACTGCTGTCATGTAAAATGTGTGCTAGAATAGGTAACCGTGACTAATGCATATGCACTTGAGCAACTCACAAAGAGATGTTTTTTGCTAAGTGTGGGAGCGTTGTGGTTTTTCACACTTAAGATATGCACTATGCACACTCTTCGCTGCATCAGAAATCCATTCACAACTGAAATAGGTTCCATGCACTTGTGAAGGTAAACAATGCCTGCAACACTCCTTTGGGGTGTAGCTAATATGTTGACAACTGCTTGTGGAGGAAGTGATTTCACATATCCTTGGATGCCCTCAGAGCTCCGTACAGAGAAACTGCTCCTCGGAGACCAAAGGTAGTTTTTGGTGGAGTGCTGAAAATTGCTTTGTGTGAATTGCATCTACTTGCATAGTCTTTTTCCTATCTTACCTAACTTCATAAACAGCCAGAAAGAGTGTCATAAAAGTGTTCCTAATAATTAAAAATATTGACATTAAGTGTAAAAGAAAAATAAATGCTTATTGAGCCAGCTTTTCTTGGATCTTCTCTTGTCACACTGACATGGAGTAGGGGTAGGCTGCACAGATGTAGGTGGCATCAGAACACCATAAATCAGTGGTTAAGCTAACAAATCTAATAGATTTGGTTTTCAGAAGTGGAGAATCTGGCATTTCTGCATTTCAATAGCCCCTGTCTATGTCCTTTAGCTACGGCTACAGTAAGGTAAACTAGTCCAGTTTTTTGGTAAGTGGCAAAAAGTAGTTCATGTGGTGTTTGATCTACCTCACCAAAGAAAAAGTTTAGCTTGGGTGTCATGTTTTAGGAATGGTATTCCTCAATGTATTACTCCCACTAAAAACAAAACCACAAACCTCTGGTGACAGATGAAAGGCAGAGATTACGTCTTGGGATAAGAACAATTTACTGGAAGCACTAGGAAAGCAGTAATAATAACAAAAGTGCTCAAACAGAGGGTGATTTACATGCAAAAATTACTGCCCGATGTGCGTGACCCCATGGCACTGAGCAGTGGCCGATGGCTTCTCCACCCGGACTGTTCCCCGACCCCAAGCCACTCTCACCTTCTTCCCGAAGGCGTCCTGGACTTCCGACCCGCAGAGGTGACATGAGGTTGTATAGAATAACACCCAGACATGGCCACAGGACTCCAGGCTCCAAGCCGTCACAGCTACTGTGAAAAATTAACTCTGTCCTGGCCCAAACCAGGACACCAGGTAACAGAATTTTTTAGAGAATAGTGGGAAGTAAATGGACGCAGAGGAGGAAGACCAGTCTTTGAGGGCAAAAGCAGCTACAATTTTATTATTTTTTCAGCATTGCTTTTATAATGGAAAACAGTCACAGGAAAGAAGCAGTTGCATGCTTTTTGGGTCAGTTTTTCTGAAAAGAAACTGATACAACAATCCCTTCAGTTTTCAATAACAGAAGAACATTTTATAAGGTTTTAATTGTTTTAATTTTTCATGGAATAACAACATTTTTTGTGACAGCTGGTTTTTTTTCTGGGGAAAATTTCACTTTGTAAAAGTGAGAACACTTGGCAAAACTTCGTGATTTCATTAAATATCGTTCTAAAAGGATAAAAAAAGCATTTCTGTGAGGTCAAAATGATTGATTTTGTTCTGAGATTTATCAAATGTATTCCTATCTACTTCTTTAGTATAAATAAAGATTCAAAGTAAATTTCTATCTGGCACAATACTGTTAGAGAAGGATATCTATTTAGACTTCTGACTCTTCTCTTACGTACCAAAGATTAATTGAAGAGGAAACAAATGAATGTTTTAATCCGAAAGACTGGTATTTAGGTACACAGATGTGTTGGTAAACAGGGGACACTGTTATTACCCTGTGTTTAGTTATTCCTACCTTTGTTTCACCTAACCCAGAAGAAGATTTAGCAATTGTTTGGCTTAGTGCATGCCAGGTATGGCAAGTGATACTTTGTAAAGCATTTCTGTGCTGTTATGATGAACTGATTCACTGCCTTTTATTTCACACTCTCACACTGACTTTCTCTTACTACTCTAACATTTGTCAGACTGGCTAGTAAATAAAGACTATTGGCTCAGTAGTCTTTTTCGTACATACCCCAAGAAAGTTTAAGTAATTTCCTCTGTTCATTTAATTATCAAGATCTGTAAATGTTCTTATATGTTGATCAGAAAAGTTCTATTTTTTTCACCCTCATTCCATTAAAGAATATGTTTCTCCTCCTGGCCAGCTGATCAGGCTAATCCTTAACTCCCTGTACTGTGGCTCATCAAGACAGACAGAACATCTTATGTCTGCATTAAGCTAGACTCTGTAAGCTGTGTAAATGGAAATGTGCAATTTTGCATGCAGCTGTCTGAATGTATTATTCCTATTAAACGAGCTGCCCTCTTTCCTAGCAGTGTGTTGTTATCACTTGGAAATGCAGAGTTACATAAGAGAGTCCTGATACATCACAGTACTAATATATCATGGAAAATTAGAGTTGTCTGCTTCTCATCTATTCCTTTGCCCTTTTTTTTTCCCCTGTGGCATTATTCTTGCACTGAATTTCAATAGGACTTTAGTGGTAGCTCTAGTAAATAGTTTGGAAAATGGGCAAAACCTGACCTTTTGGTTGTTCAGCAGTGTAACTGCTGGTTTATAGGTGCATGCAGAAGGTCAGAATCAGGCCCAGTGCTTGCTGTGTTTACGGAGTAACTTTAAGCAACAGTTTTATCTGGTGAGGGAAGAGCCTCGATAGACAGTGGTGTCATTTGTTCTTCCTGTGTTTTCATGTGCGCCTGGACCTGCCTTACTCGACCTTCCAGCCGCAGAGTCCATTCCTGGCGAAGTCTGCAAAGAGAGTACAAGTGCTTAGCAATTATTGAGCCAAATCCTTCAAATGTATCCAAGGCTTTTCAGCAGGGTCGAAGCTTTCCTCTCTTTCATCACCAGAGCACTTGTCCTGTATTTATTTACCAATTACACATCCCTCTAGCTTGCTGGATTGGGAATGCAGGGGAGAAAGGGATAGTGCTGATGCTATCAGTGGTTGACATTGCTGGATTCCAAATGAGTCAAACAACTGCTGAAATACTGTCACTGTGAAGAACTCTGTTTTTCCCTCTGGGGTATTCTCAAAGCCACACAGAAGTACTGCCTATGCAGTAATGTCATTCAATGTGTAAATTAAAAAATACAGTTTTTCCCCCAACCCGTCGAGTTCTACTGTAAAATGCTGTGGACGAGAGCAGGCTGAACTTAAAATATGTCCTTTTGATTTAAAAAAAAAAGCAAAACCAACTCTGCAGACCTTGTATGTGTTTAATGAAAGGAATTGATGTCACATGCAAGAGAAGACACGTAGCTTCAGGACACTAGCATAGTAAAAACAGAAGAGAATATCTCTAGGGACCACTGCAAGATATTTTTGGCTGGGTTGTTTTCTGAAGGAAATGTTATGAAACATCTGACCCAGCATTGTTATAAGATTAGATATTATATGGTGATGCCAAATGCATCATAGAATATATGGGTTTTTAAATTATCTTTGGTATGGTGGAAAGAACAGCAGCCAATGATTTCATCTGAGTAACTCAGCAGTAGCTGTTTCACATGGGCGCTTGTGTTATCTTAGATTCTGAGCTTGGTTTTACATTGTGTTTTAAACTACTTAATCTTCAATATTTTGTGCATATAGTTAAGCCTCAAAAAATAGGTGCAGTGAGTTAAGAAAAATTTGCCATTGAGAACACTGGTGTTTCTCATCAGTGTCCTACGTGTCTCAAAGGGAGCATTTGCTGTTATGTAAAACCATGTCATTCTCCCGAGAGCCTCTTACATGAGGTAGTGGATATGTATATTTTGTTATGAAAGTGTCTACTGACTCCTGAAAGAACAACTTTCTTCCAAATTACAGAACACTTTGTGAACAATCTTTTGTGGGCTTTGACTGGGCAAGTCACTTTGAAGGAACTTGCTTGGATCTATTTCAGTTGTGCTGGGTTGGTTAAGGCATACTGAATATGTAAGTTAACACATATTCAAAGTTTTTTCACTGCATTTCTTTTTTTCTTCTTCAGAGAAGATCTTATAAAAGCTTTTAACATTTTCAATTTTGTGAAGTCAAAAATGTTATCTAAACCACAAATAGCATTTTGTTTGCACTGTCTTCTCGTGGTAGTCTTTTGTGATCCAGAGTGATAAATGTTTCCGGTGAAGCTGAACTCTCTTCTGGATTTTGTTATACGTGTTTTTTCTCTGGTAATTTTGTGTTTGGAATTTGGGAATACTACTGACTAGCTGGAGTAGGATACTGGAAGCAGGATTGTCTATATCTGACTTTTTCGAGACACAAGGCCTGCCCAGATCTTGATTTCCAAGTCTCTTAATGATGACAGTGCTTCCTTCTTGGGCACTGGGGTCACAGTACCTAGAATTTTTTTCCAAGAAACAGCCCTTTAGCAGCGCCTTCCAATTTGCTGAAGTCAAATTAGTTTATGTGAATGTCCCAGTTTCGAGAAAAGTTTGTGCAGGAAAACCTTTTTAATTTCAGGAGGAAAGCACAAAAGGAAACACAAGACATGGTATTTCTTACCCTCTGTTTCTGTCTATTAGTAGTCAGGTTATTCACTTAGTGTGCAGCAGACCCTGATTCAAACTTCTGAGTTGCCACAAGCTGAACAAAT
>VZRQ01000963.1:421074-433545 GCA_013397975.1 Machaerirhynchus nigripectus | reverse complement strand
ATGGTATCTATTCATGTGCCTTTGCCTTTCTCTTTCCTCTGACCTGGGAGAGGATGGATGTGGCAGGCCTCATCTCTTCTGGGGAATTTACAGTTCAGAAGGGGTTAATCTTACCCAGAGCCTTGGCTTGCAGCTACAACTTATCTCTCTGGTGGTCACACGCTCTCTGCTGGGCAGCAGCCAGGAGCTGGTTTCGGCAGTAGCTGTAAAAAGTCCATCTCTGGCTGCCCTGGAGAAGGCAGGGGGGCATCACGGCCCTCACGGAGCCGCGGGCCTGGCCCCAGCCCCTGCCGGGGCCGAGTAGCCAGGCCCGGCAAGGCCCAGCCAGGCCATGCAGCCAGAGCCCTCTTACCAGCACGAAAGCCAGAAGGAAGAGAGCTTTCCTGGGCTCCCACCTGGTTTAAATATGTGAATCTTGAGAAGCGCTATTGGTCTGTACAACTGTCCATCAACCCAGGGTCAAACCATCACAGGGTCTCACCAATCTCTGCAGAATTTTGTGAAAAAAATGCTCAAAAATATGAGTGTAGCAGCACTACATGCTACGTTGTTGATGCAGTCTGTGCTACTAATAGCTACAGTCACTAAGGGACTGATGGAATACCTTATTACTGTCAAGCACATCAAGGTGAAGGACAGCTGGATGCAAAATACTGCCCTAGCAATATGTGTATTCAGATACTGCACATTGTGTAGATACCTTTATCTAAACTGACATCTAAAAGTAGATTCCTAAAGCCAAGCCAATTTCCTTGTACTGTTTGAGTTCATGACAAGAACACGTGGATTGTGTTGCAGTGTGGGAACACTGTCAGAGAGTGGAGACCTTGAGGCTAGGGAAGGTAACATCTGGAGATTAGCTCCATGGCTGATTTGATGCAGATGAGCAACACATGATGGCACAGAGCATGAAGGTGCCAGTTACCCTTCCTAGTGCAATATGACAGCAATGACTCTTGGCAAATCGTTACCATGATTGGAAAACAATAATTGACGGGATGATTCAGGGAGTACTTGAATAATCGTAAATTTCTCTGCCTTAACTTATTTTTAAGTTATTTCTAATTACACAAAATGGTTTATAGTGAATTTTGCACAGCTAGACTCCTCTTGCTCTGTTGACGCTGTCAACAAAATGCTTGTTTGCATTAGGTAACTGAAACTTATCCTTCACTAAAAGGAAGATAATTAATTTGTTATAGTCCATTGAAGATTTCAGTGGGCACTTAACTACAGTGACCTCCATATAGTCTAACAGGCTACAAAACATGTATTTCTTTCCCCCCATTCTGTTTGGTCATTTACACTTAACTACCAGAAAAGGAGGTGGCCCAGTCTCAGATTTTTGTTTGGCTTATATTTCCTTATAAGGACTGTTTGTGTTTTGTCTATTGCACATTATTTTTCCAAGCATGAGAACAAGCAGACATCAAATGGAATGAAGGCTAAATTGTGCTACAGCAGCTGGTTCTTGATTTTCACTGATATAAAGCTACTGGCAGCTTCCAGGGCCTCTAGTACATGATGTAGGCTCCCTCATGGAAGGGCTGGGTTATGGATGCAAGGTGCATGAAACACGACAGTGTGGGAGGTGATGATGAAGTGTAGGTGGCACTGGAGTTTTTTTATGCTCTAGGAAAACTTTCTTACTGTCTCAACAATTTTCTTCTCTCTTTCCTACTCAGCAAATGCAGCCACCCACTACATATTCAGGAAATTTCTTCTCTGTAGTGTTCACTTGCTGAATCTTGTCTTCCACACTTTCACTTATGCTATGCTTATTTGCCTTTAATTGTCTGACTTTAACCAGAAGGGTCAAGCTTCTTAAGCTTGAAAATTAAGATGATCTTCAACTAGGCAGATAAACAACAGGTCCTGCAGAAAGCTGAAGAAATGTAAAATTATTGCACAAGAAAAGCAATGGAAGAAGCCTGATATCTTGAAAGCTAGGACTGTATGGTGTAATACTACTTGATCTACGGCTTAAAGACTTGGCTGAGAAATGTGAAGCAAAAGTTTAGGAACAGAAGAAGTCCAGAATGGAAGATGATACAATGGCCCTATGCAAGGGAAGTTAGAGGGTCCACAGGGAAAAGAAAAAGATGCAATACCATAAAATAAACTTTTGTGACAAGAGTAATTGAAATTTGGCATGAACAAATGTCAGGGAACCAATATAAAATCTACTTGGTGTAGGAAATTAACCTGTCCAAATCTTTTGGATTAGTCTGATTTTGCAATCTGAATTTACAGCTGGTCAGTGCTATGCACTGTGGAATTGTATTACTGGAACTGAAAAGCCGACTTCACTATAACAAGGAAAAGGAGTTTGGAAACGCTTTGCCTAAGAGGCTGTATCAGGGTGCCCAGTTTGTTCAAGATACACTCTTAATAACTCTCCAAAGTAGAGAAGCAGGTTATTATACCCATAAAATCTGGAAAAATAGCTGGTGTATTTCAGCTGACAGTGAGAAACGAATTGTGTAAGAACTGCAACTCGATGTTTTATTCATATTAGCATGTTCAGATCTACTAATTACATTGTGACTTGCTAAGGAAGTAGTGCAGTGTTTTCCTTGTATTTTAATTAATTAGTTCATTAAAAAAATCTGTTAGTATATGGAATTTTAACACAACATTTCTTTGTGGTATTTGCAACCTTTTAATGTTCTAATAACATGGTAGTCATTTTATGGACTTGAACATTTAAATCTTAAATACTTTCTAATAAATGGGTGAGGTACTCCCAATTCCATATGACTTATTGTACTGAGCTGTTACTTCGAATTGTTCCTTTAATGATTTATCATATCCTATCTTTACTATCAGGGCACAAAGTTGTTCAGGACACAAACCATCTTTTAAATCAGAGAATGTAGCAAAATCAGTCCTTAGTCCTAATAGGCTGCTTGGTACTTGATAGTGTAATAAGCAACATTTCTGTTTAAAAAGTTTATTTCCTTTAAATAGTACTTAAATATTAACCTGGTCTTGGCTGCTGTCTCGGAATATCTTAGATTTTAAATACACAGACAAATCACCCGTGATCTCTGGTAACTTCTTCTACTCGTTATTTCAGTCCGGTGCAAAAATGAAGAGCCACAATGTCACTTAATGTGCAAAAGACAGTCTCAGTCAGTTTCTACTGTAACTAGTAGTGCATAATAAAAAACCAGCAATTACGGGAAAGCAATTGGTGGTGAGACCCTGAAGTTCATTCTGTGCATTTCAGGGTCTTTAACAGGCTTATGTCTCTGTTACGGACCAGCTCTACTCTGGTCTGAAATTCTCCAAGCATGTGTCTGACGTGTACTCAAGCGTGGGCTCTTAGGGTTCATTTTTACTGTATTGCTCCTTCTGATTTTATTTAACATTATCCATCAATGTCAGATGTCTTTCTGGCACCCCGTTATGAACATCACCGCTTCCACACCCTGGATGCAGCTGCATAGGCTGAGGCAGTGGCCACCAGCGTCCCGCCTCAGCTACTCATCACCTCCCCCATGTTAGCAGCTACCTCCTCAGCTCTTCGAGATGCAATGCTGAAGGAATTTCCTGAGCTTTGCATCCAATGAGCCCCAGAGGTTTAAAGAGTCCGAAAAGTAGGTCCCTGCTCATATGGATATTTTGGAGGAAATGGTTTGGGGACAGATCTCCTGAGAAACTTAGATGGCAGGTTGACAAGAGGAATGTCACAGCTCACTGTAGCCAAAACACACTAGTTTTATTCTGTGTTCTCTCAGACATGAAGAAGGACATAAGTCTATCTTTCACTAATGCTCTCAGTTGCTCTCTCCGATTATACTGATGAAGAACATGCCATGTTTCTCAATTCAAATATTTGTCTTTTGTCCCAGTTATGATTTATTTTAGAAAATACTTAATTCCAGGAATCTGAAAGAAATGGTAAAAGTAACAAGTATTTTTTAAATGAGAAAAATAACATCTGAAAGGGGCAGAAATAAAACTGTTCACAAACATTTAGAAATGACAAATGTCCATCATTGTGATGGATGTTTCTAGGTGGGGAAAAGGCTATGGGCAAGAGCGTTTACTACACGGGGGTTTGTGCACAGTGACTACAAAAGATGGTGAGCATCCTGTTGCCAAAATATCTCTAGTTTAAATTGAGTGATAGCCTAACGGCTGATAATAAAGATGAAATCACACAGTTGGATGTGCTTTCTCAAATTATAGATGTTATCTAACAACATATTTAAGTGTTACCATCCACTGATTCTCTTTCAAGGCACCAATTGCTACTAAGAAATTATGTCTTCATGAGTATAGGACAGATGATTTGGAAAAGTAAGGATTTTTTGAGGAATGAAAATAAATTGGTAACTATAGAAACAAAATCAATGTTGACCTTAGACTTGGGGAACTCCAGGATCCTGGATCCCGAACAGACAGTCCAATGAGCTGCCCTCAGTCTGCCAGCAGATGAGTGAAAATTGATTCAACTTTACCAGTCTTAAGAAATTGCTCTTGAGTCTTAAACCCAGTGTTTTGGTTTGGGTACCCTATGGCTATTTTAAAGAAACTGTTTCCTTAAATTTTTTGTTGCAAGGAGAAAATATTGCCACAAAGAGGAGAAATAATTGTTTAGAAGAGATTTTTTAGAAACTATGTTCCCCACAAAACAGGTTATTCTAACTTTTGGTCTTTTCTTCATTCATCCTTTCCTACATCTTTGGAATATGCATGCAAGGTTGCAGGCAGGGATGTGGACTTTAGGGACTCCTGTTTCGGAGCAAAAGAGCTCATCAGGTGGAAACGACTGTCAATTTTTCTAACTAATTTCCATAGATGTGGTCAAGTAATTTGTAAACTGTTCTAGAAGGGAAAGGTTACAGGTATATTGGGAAGCATAGTGAGTAAAAGGAAAACAAACACATAAAAAAAGTCAAAGGAAATTATAGTAGTAGATATATTGGTGGAAAAAAGGAAAATAAAATCACACATTCTAATAATTAAGTTCAATTTTGGTTGGGCAAGAAATTTATTTCTGTGGAGATGTTACATCCAGGTTAATTTAAAATTAGATCTGAGTCTGCCCAGCCTACTTTAAATGCAGTAATTGTTCTTTATAATCAAGCTATTACAATGACATTAAAATGTAATCCTCAGAAACAACATAGTCATTTATCAAATATTGCATTAGTCTCCTTGACATTTTAATTTACAAGCTTTTTATTATTAGTTTGGTCTCTCAGTTATTAATTACTTGAAAAACATGTCATTTTTCATGTCTTATATAAACAAATACAAGAAAAGGGTCAAATTTTAATCCTCATGAAACCAGCATAAATCAAAGATAACTGCATTAAGTCAGTGAAAAGTGTATGACAGGGGGACATTTCCTCTCCTGTCTAAGCAGACACAAACAAAAGTTTGTTTTAAGCATTATGTAGAAAATACATAATTTGTTTACTGTCAAATATTTTTCCCTTTCAGTTTTCAACTTCATCAGTAGTAAAATACAAAGCAGCATGCAATTTCTCAACTTTTGTGTTTCTTTCAGTCAAGTTATGTCTTGAATTATTTCCTGTAAGGTCTTGGATGTCAGTTTCTGAAGCCTATAAATAAAGAATTCTCAAGCAAGAGGAAAAAAAAAAAGAAGTAAAATCACCTTTTGCTTCTATTGGAAAAGTACTGGACCTGTGCTTGTTTATGAGGTTGTATTTATGGCATGTATACTTATTTTATTGAAAAAGAGTAATTTTGAGTTTTAGATGAGAAAACCTGGCATAGACATAACTCTTACTGTCATTTTACTCTATTGTTAGGATGGTGATTAATAGAATGCTTAAAAATTTGCAAGCTGAATGTGAACAAAGTCACCAATCCTACGAAATTGTCAGTGTTGAAAGAGTGTTGAGCACATGTAACCAGATGACCTGGAATGCACAGTACTGTACATCAAGTCAAAACTTGCCCTTTACATTCACAACTCAAGCAATAAAGCTAAAAAAAGAGATAAGCTAACACTGCTGAGGTGGTACAAGAAGAGATCTGACTGTTTTTTCTGAAATCTGGAGAAAGCAAGGGTGACACATCAGTAGTGAAAGCATAAAGAATGCTCTGCTTACATACAGAGTTTTTACTTACAGACCTAGCAGCATTTCATTTGGAATGTAAGTGCTAATGTTTTCATTTGATAGATGGGAAGAATGAGATTTTGAGGAGTAAAGTGATTTGTTCAAAGCAGCTCTATAGCTGATCTGGGAATCCGTTTATTAAATAGCTGCAGTGAACCTGACTTATACTGGAGATTGAGACAGAAACTTTTACTGAGTCACATCTCCTTTTTCGTCCTAATATGCTTTCTGTGAGCCACTCTTGGGCATGAACATATATTGGGATAAAATACGTTGTTGTAGTGTTTCTAATGAAGGACAAATCAGGAAACATCAGAAATCTTTGACATTCTGCTTTTGCCGTAGAATCTCAGTAGCCCTGTCAAAACTGCTAATGTGGCTATGTCACCAGTGAATAACAACTTTTATGTCTTCTTTTTATTTCTTCTTTTATCTTTTAACCTTGTTCAGTCTACTATTTTCTGAATTGCCATAATTAGATGTTGGTAATCTGTTTGAGAGAGAACAAAATCACAAACACTTTCAACATATCTGACTGCCTTCACTACTTTCAGTGCCTATTTTAGAGAATGGACATGAATATTTTAAGAGCAACCTTTTTCTGCTCTGCCAACAAAAGTCAGGGCATGGAAGAACCAGTATATTATTATCACTCTATATTTTCTACAGACATACCATAAGAGGCTAATGTCTTCTTCTGTAGTTTTTTCTTACTGTGTTCTCATGTTCTTACTCTCCTTTTTTCGTTCACCTTTATCTCTAGGCAGTCTTAATGATCTTAATTCGAATAACCCAGTGAAAGACATTCGCTTAACCTATTATATATTCCTGATGGCACCCGACTGAATTCCATACAAAATCTCCACATTTTGCATTTGTTTTGTGACAGTTTTTTTATCTGTCTTATGTCCACAAATCTGCATTTCATCTTGCCCACTTTTTTTTTTGCTTGGTTTTCATTGTAAATAAATCACCAGCCCTCTCCTGAGCAAACAAGGGCTTCTTAAAGACCAGCCCTAAAACTCTAGAAGTAGGTGGATCCAACAGTATATTTTATTATAATTTAAATTCATTGTTCAATCCAGATTCAATGCACAGTACTATGTGAACATGTGAATGAATTTGGTCTGAAAGTTTTAAAAATGGGAAACCGTTTCTTACGGATTTCTTGGACCAGTCCAAATCCTGTATCAATTCCCACCACAGGCAGGAGATACACATCCTCCTTTTCTTTCTTTAGAAGAGGAGTTTCTAGGGTTTAGAAAGAAGGTTAGAAAGCCCTACATGCTGGAAGGTATCAGAGCAATGGGGATAGAAGAGAATGGGACACAGAGGGGGAAGAAAACAAAACTATGGAAGTGGAAAAAGTGAAGGGAGGGTTTTATTTATATACCCTGAGTAGCCCATGTGTGGCTTGGAAAGTCTATGTTCCCAGCTCCTCTGTTTTGAGTTGGGTTTTCAGGCTTACTATAAATGACTGAACAGGCAGTTTTAATTATAGCAAAACATGACAACAGAAATGAATCCTCATGGTTAACAGATCATAAGACTGCATTGCTGTCCTCAGGGACTGAGCCGGCAAGGACTCAAATGCTTGTAAATAGTGCAGGTGTTGAAAACCAATATGAGGTTATATAATTTCTTGACCAGAGAAATGCCAACACATGTCTTATAGCATTGTGGTTTGTGACAGTACATTTATGGTGGCAATTTACAGGCAGGGAAAGAGATCTTTGATCTCACTGCAGCTGGCAACCTTCACATTTCATAGTCACTCATCACCATCTCAGAATGTGCTAATTTTCAGACAGAAATAATAACCATGAAAAAGTGGCCAGCTGTGTTGCCAGTTTTTAAAGAAGAGATCCAAACAGTTTATGTGAATAATTTTTAGCTCTTTATATATGAAATATTACTGTTATTAGTTCAAATTTGTTAATTATTCTCATGTAATTAGGGATCTAATTCCCAAAACTCTTTATCTATTCCTTGATGGAAAGACCAAAGCTTGACAGAAGAACAGAAAAATGATGAAAGGCTTAAAGACTAACAGTCAAAGATATTTGGTACAAAAATATTGGCATTTCTGTGATTGAGAAATAATCCATTGCCATATGCCCATGAAGACAAAGATGGGTGTCAAAAACCAGCATACTGGTAACATAGGTTATTGCCATTTCCCTGAAGAGATTTTTGTACTACATTTTGTGATTTCTATCCACTGTAATTTCTTGTCCTTGCTTAGAGCTGAGATAGCTCTCTCATCTAGTCCAACTTGATATATCATATGAGGCGATCCTTGGGAGTCAGTTCAACCATAAGAAACAGCAGATTTTATGAGGTGATTGAAAATACATGCAATATTTCCAGGGCAAGATTTTCAGGGAAATTGTTCTGGTTTTTTGTTTTAGTTTTCTGTAAGTACTTTTGTTTCTGTAGTGCTGCAGATAAATTACTTCTATAATTGCTCACTCAAACCTCCAAAATGTTACAATAATGTAATTTCATTTAAACCACAGTGTTGCTGTAAGCTGCACTCATGTTCCTCTGTAATCCAGATTTATTGCCCTCCTTATTCTCAGCAAGCATGAGCAAACATGAAATAGTTTCCTGTAATTATATAAAAAAGAAATATACCCAGTGTTTCAAAACCTTCTATGAGATGACAAGGTCAGCCATATGCCACTGAATAATTTCCTGAGCATCTGTTCATTCTGGCTATCGCAGTGTCCAACAGTGCAGATATAGTATAAATAATAACAACAGTACTATTTATTGAGGTCTAAACCTACAACTGTAGGTTTTGCAAAAGTCCTGCTGGAGGACATGAAAAGTCCTGCTGAAGGACATGGAGTCTGAACAGGGAAGTTTCGTGAGGCTGGGCTGTGGCTTTAGACCTATCATAAAGTCAGTATCCTGCTTGACCTTCACTGCAAAAATGTGCAAGTACAGCCTGAAATCAGACATGCAGATACACAAAGTGAAACACAGAGAGTTAGTATATCCTGGTACAGGGAATTAGCTGTCCTCTTCATAGATGGACATTTCAAAAGACGGGGGTTTGAAATGTGATGTCTGCAACACTTGGCAGCTGTCAACTGCACAATAAAAATTTGATAGGAGACCTCACTCCTAAAAGTGGCTTCTCAAATAACTTTCACAGGTTGTTTTAAATGTTCATAAAGGACATCAAGAAACCAAAGTCCTGTTAGTTCATGACCCCTTTTCACAGAAGAAGGTGTCCCAGATTTTGTCTTGTTGTGATACTATTTTTTTTTTGTTGAAATTTCTGCTGTTCCTGATGTGTCAGGTGAGAGACGTGTCATCTCAACAGCTTTTCTGATGAGAACTCCAATGTGTGTTCTCTTACAAATCCATATTTTTATTGAGAGAAGAGCATAAATTGGACAGAAAGACTTGGTCCCTATTCAGGATTTCGTGGCTGCCAGGCAGTTGTTCCCATATCTGTCCAGGAGATGGACACTCTCTACGGACATCAGCAGCACAATGATCTTGTGTGAAGCTGCCAACACTGCCTTCCTAACCACAGACTGTCTCAGCAGACAACACTCTGAGCAGGGCTATTTGGTGTCTTCTACAGGCTGTAGTTTTACCAAGATTAATTTATTGGTGTGTCTGTTCCAGGCTCACTGAGCAAACGAGGAGCGTTGGGATACCTTTGTGGCCAAACATCACGGTAACGCTCTCTGCTAGAGATAGCAGGAAACCTTGTGCAGGAGAGCGATAAGCTGCACAGACAAAATGGGATCTGTTCTTCTCTGAGAGAAAAGGAGGATAGGTTTCCAGCTGAGGACATAAGCCTTTGATTATGACCGTTGTAGTGAAATTTGCCTTTTCTCACAGTCCAGAGAGAAGTCCAGAGAGAAAAAAACTAAGAATAATAGACATTGAAAAATGCTCTTTATTTCACTGTAACTAACACGTAAAGTAAGGTAATGATAGAAAAATAGGTGTCTTTTGAAAGAATAAGAAAACTGTCCTTGGTAACAGAAATGTTAAGGAATACCAGTTGTTATGAACAGATTTCATGAGAAAAGTTGAACTATATTATTTGCTGTCTTTTGACTAATACTTCCCTGATCTTGTGTACTGCTGTCTCATCCCCTTCTGTGGTCTAATAAAAACTGATGATCACTTCCATGGTGGAATAATGTATTAAGTTTAGTGTGGAAATGAATTTAATTGTAACTAAGTTAAATAGCATTTTTTCTTTCTGATAATTCTGATTCTCTGTTTGTGATGAGAAAAAATATCAGAAACTGGACTCCACTGAACTGTCTTCCCACATTTACATCTAACGAACCCTTAGGGGAGAATTAATTGTTCTAATTCCTTTCACGTTTTGGCTTATTTGTACAAGGCTAAGAAAAAATATACATAAAATATAACCCTTTAAAAACCTAAACCTTACTAGAAAGAATGGGGAAAAAGGGGTGAAAAAAGGATTAAAGTGACTTTCTGCTATTATATTAAGCACATGTCAGTGTTTCCTATCTTATAACAAGGTAAGACATGGATGGACAGCTGGGGTTTTACGGCATGCCTCATGGGATGCTGTTTTGGTTGTTTTTAGTCTGGAGCAATGTAAATCAGTTATTAGATCAGTAAGACTGGGAATATTGGTACATGTTCATGTGGCTGGGGATGGGGAGTGTAGAGCTAGAAACTGTTGGCAAAGTTAATTGTCTGCAACTGTATACATGATGTCTGAAAATCTAGCTTAAAACAGAACTTGTCCCATACAAACACAGGATTTACTGATCCTGCATTAGTCTGTGTCGGAGAGGGAAGAATCGATTTCTGAATCAGTTGCCCTAATGGAGGAAAGACAAAAACTCTTAAGCCTTGTGGGGAAGCAGACAATATTTGAAGAAAATATTGGTTAAGACACTTCTGACCTCATTCCTTTACATCAGCTCCATCATGATAATCTAACATGTTTTTAAACAAGATTTCTACAGTCCACATTAGGAATAAAATGATTGTTGCTGTGCTTGACAGAGCTGGGCCTGAATCCATTTTCACAGTTGTAGGCTACACCTGTGCTGCTGGTGGTCTGTACGAGAGCAGTTACGTGACAAAACTTCCCTGCGTAGGGAAGACTTTTGGAAGAGAAGCCATTGTTTATGCAGCAGTCCCTCCTGAATATGAACATATGTTGTTTTTCACACACCTCCCTCACTGACTGTGAGGCTGTCAGACATGGAGCTCTATTGTGTGTAGCAGTGTAATGTGAGGTATGGTACTGTATAAGGTACCTTGAACTATCTGTGCTAGGACTTGCAAAGACATCTTGTTATTCCTTTGATTCCTTTCAGGGAAAAAAAGAAAAAAAAACCCCACCAAAACAACAAACCCCAAACCCAAACAAAACCTGTTCTTGGGAGTAAAGAAATCTGTCACTGAATATGCTGAGAATTAATGAAACAGCCAGGACCCAAGGATGTTGTGTGTGCTCCAGATAAATATTAATACTAGGAATCCCACATACTATGTGTCGCAAGGACACATTCCCAAGATTTATGGGAAGATCAGATTTTCATTCAATTGGTGCTAGTTTTGAAGACATCAGACTTAATAAATAAATGATAATAAACTGTCATAGGGCATATATTTTAGCACTTGACATCAATCATGTGCTAGCTCTGTTGTGATGGGCATAGGAATAAATCTGCTCTGCAATAAACCCAGACTTCCCTAGAGGAAAAAATTTTAAAAATTGGGAATGAGATTTAATTTTGTGATTCCTCCTGCCCCATTTATAGTTTCAAATGAAACTCTTTAAAGTACAAAGTAAACAATTTGATCATATGGTTACTTATCAGAACTGTAAAGCCTCTGAGTTTGCACACTAATAAAGACATCTTTATCTTGATGTGTTAGTACTTCTTTTGTGAATTTTCCAGCTCTGAAGAAATAAAATAAGTGTTACTGAGAAGAGACCCCAAGATAACAATGTTCAAGGAAAGAAAATCAATAATGTTATTTTTGTTTTTGAAAGAAAGTTCTGCTAGCTCAGAATCTCTCTACTCTGAATTGTCTAGTTAAACAAGGAGAGTTTTTACATGACTCACGTTTTGAAAAGGCAGTTTAAAAATTCTGACAAGTACATGATGCTTTTCATTTTTTAAGAAATAGAATATTCTAAGTCTTAGAATTAGTTTTGAACTAAAAATTTCTTTGCACATATCAAAAGTAACAAAAGAAAGGTGAAATACAGACCTAAACCCCCAATAAATATTTAAGATGCAAACGTCAAAAACCATGACTCAAAAGAAAAGTTTCCTTTGGGGAAAAAAATAAAAAATTCAGACTCTCTCTCTCCCCCCCCCCCACCAAGAGCCAATAG
>VZRQ01000963.1:395201-420996 GCA_013397975.1 Machaerirhynchus nigripectus | reverse complement strand
GCTTTAAGTTTATCTTTTCAGAGGCTGAAATAGGCAACAATTAAAGTTAAATTATAAAAATAGATAACAAGTATATGCAATTTTTTTTTCTTCCGCTGGAAGGGCTGATCTTTCAGTACTGGACAGTTTCAGAACTGCCAGTTGATGGATGCAATAAGGTCATTTCAAGGTGCCCAGAAGCGGGAGGCTTTGCACCTTTCATTCAGTTTCCAGGAAACCTGCCCTCCGGTTTTGTAGCCCTGCCATTAGGGCGGTTGTGGGGAAGATGGACGTGGAGGTGTCCTGCAATCCTCCCACCCCAGCCAGATAATCAGTCAGGTTTGGATCTGCCAATTATCTGAAGCTCCATACACAAACTGTTCTGCAGGTCAAGGACCACGGCTCTGTTTCTGTCAGTCGCTCCTTAGAGAAGCTTCCGAGGCGGTTGGGAGCGGGGTTGGCACAGCAGGCACACAAGCTTTCTGCTGAAGGCTCAGTCCTTCAGACTTGTGTCCAACCTGCACACAGTCAGGAGGATTCTTTTTGTGAGACCTGAACAAAAATATCTTCTATTTAAATCGCTTAAATTAAGCAGGAACAAGAATGATTTGCCTGCGTTTGTTTCAAGTTCTTTATTGCTCTAAACGACTTCCTTTCAGCCCTCCCAGAAAATACTTCAGCTGAACAGGCAGTGATGGAGGGTCCTTAAAGACAGTGTTCACAGTTTTGAAAGAGCAGCAAACAGCAGCACTCGGAGCGTTGTAGAAATGACTGATGAGATTTTATGGTGCTTAGGAGAGAAAATATCTGAGTATTCATATGTAAATCTCAGATATTCACTAGAATGTTGCATTTTAAGTACTGCCATATTTTTCTTTGCAAGTGCATGTGGAGTAAGTAGCTGGAGGTAATGTTCCCTCTAGAGACTCCGAAATTTGTTTTAATGTGAAACAAAAATGTCAGAGTACTAAAGCTCTCAGGCTTTTTTTCTTCCTTTGCAAGGAAAATTCTCAAGGGAACGTGGATAGAAAAATTAATTCTAGAGAGATTAACGAAATCCAATTAACCTGCCAAAACCATTAAGTAAATTAGCAAATTTAGTAATCAGAATGTTGTTGGGTTTTTTTGTTTGCTTAATTGTCGCATTAATAGCTTAACACGGTAAATGTTTAACAAAGAGCCCTCTTTGTCACGCACAAACATAGATAAGTCCACGTATCTGGAAGACTTTTGTTTAAATTTAAGAGCATCTGAAAGAAGCTCACCATAGTTGCTCATGAATCAAATTTGTTCAACATCACTCTGTCTGGATATAAAAAGTAAGTGGTTTTGTATTTTATCGTGTGTCTGTATGCACTATGTACTTAAATAAATATAAACTAACTTTGTATGCATGTCTCTGCATATGTATGTATTTTTCATATTTATATGTGTTTGTATGAACACACACATATACGCATCAAATCTCATTCTTAACATTTTAGTGGGCCAGATAAATTAGAATTATTCACTAATGGAAGTGGGAAAATGGAAGTGTTCTCCATTTACTTTCCACCAAAGGATTAGTTTCAAAGTTTGGACAAATCTACAAACTCCTGATATGATTTATCCAAGCCTTTCGAACTTCACAGTGAATTTAATGTGAAAACAACCCACTAAAAATCCCCCAAATCCCTACTTCCTCTGAAATTGCGACAATAAATAGGAACTATATAACCAATGTCCTGCATGTGCCTCAAATCTGGATCTAAAGGGGTCACTGTAGGGCAGAAGAGACTGCACTTGTTTTTCAGAGTCTCTCCACTACGGTGATAGGTCAAATGTCATTGTTCCTATTGTAGAAAAGTTTTGGCAACCGGTAAAACCTAAAGTAACTATTGATAAGCTGGTCTTTAATGGGACTGATGCTGGCCAATAGAGCCTGTCCTCACACCCCTGAGAAGCCCTCTGCCACCCACACCCAACAGCCCCAAAACACATCTGCCCCACTCTAATTTGTCCCAAGCCACATCCATGCTCTCCTGTGGGGAGAATTAAGTTCTACTTTGGTAGGAAATACAACTTTCCATCATGTTGGTGGTCAGTGTCAGGGGCACCTGGGTATGGGGGTGGGGGGTAGAAGGAATTTAAATCCATTTAACACTTTGATGTGAAGGGATCTCCACAAACATTGCTTTAGGCAGGTGAACTGACTCAGACAGACTCAGCCATGAATAACATGAATGGACAGCTGGGTGCTGGTTTAAGGATATCCATCATATATGGTGTTCTGTGTCTCTCACCACAGCCATCCCTCAGACCATGAAGAAAACAGCAAAGACCCGTCGGACCCACGGATGGAGCAGGCAGCTGCCCTTGCTCACCATGCCACAGAATCTGCAGTGTTAGGAAATAAGAGCAGTAAGAAAAATAACGATGATGAGAGTAATAATAATAGCTTAGAAAGTAGAATCACATGTATCAAGAGTAAGCTTGTTACTATTTCTGAGAAAAAAAACCACTCCAAATTTTGCACACCTCAAATGTTTATCATGTTCCCAATGACTACCACTACAATACTTTGGACGCATGCTAAAAGTCCCCAGGGAACCATTTTCTCCGTTTTGGCAGCAGTTCTTGCTTAAAGGCTTCAGCCAAAAATCAGAAGTTATTGTAGAAAATTTGCTGAGCAAATAAGGTACCCACTTTAGCTGAAGACAGACAGGCCACCAATTTAAGAATGAAGCTTTTACAATTTGTTTTGGTTGTCTATTGCAAGGATTCTACACAGTTATTCTGACTTGTTAGCACATTCAAAAGGTCAAAGACTAAATTAAGCAGCATTAGGATAAGTTTTAATTAATCTTTCAGTAAGAAATACAGTTGCCTTCAGGCTTCTGTTGTTCCTGTGTTTAATCAGAGATTAAAGCTTCTAGAGGCACTCATTCAAGGACCTGACCTTTCATATGTTCTCTAAAAACATAGAAGGAGTTACTTTCTTTGATCCAGTTTTCTGGCTACCAAGTCTGGAAAAGACGTGCAAACCCTGATGTCTGAACAGATGGCTACAGCTCTCAATTAGATCCATTCTGGGCTAGGAGGAAAGTCACACCAACTGTCTTTACTAGTGTGTCTTTTCAGAAATGTTTTGGGAGATGCTTCCAGATAGTGCAGAGCGACAAATATCGTATGTATCTAGGGAGCAGGCACTGCACATACGTCTGCAGCTGAAGCTGGTAACACACATCTTACTTCGGATATAAAAGTGTCAGTTCTTTTACTCTCCATGGGAGCTGGGGGAAATGTTAGGAAAAATGAAATGAAATAGCTTTCTCTGAAGCAGGGCAATAGCTTTCAGCATAGATCCTTTCATAGTCCAAAGGCAAATAAAGGGCTTACCGATGGTAATTGCACTGAGAGCAGGGTATGGGAGACATTTGTATCACTGCCATTTTCCATTTTCCTCTGGAAATTTAGAATCAAAAAATTAGAATTTTAGAAATTGTCTTCTTCCCAAGTGAGGGGAAGAAGAGAATTTATATGTGGTGATAACCAGTGCTGCTGGCACGTGTACCAAGGCAGTAGGTACTGACCAGGGGGTTTCTGAGATCGGCATTTTGGGCCCAGTCTGTGAAACACAAGCACTCGTTTTTCAGTAGCTTCTTGAGTCTGAAGCTGCCCTCGCATTTCAAAACAGAAGCACGAGGTGAAAAGTTTTTCTGGTCAGGTACCACCTGCTGTTTGCTTGCCATACCACCCGAAGCTGTTGCATCACCTGTGAAGCACAGAGGATTTGGCAGCAGTTTCTGAACGAACCTCTACTTTTGATTCCTTTTTTTTTTCCAACAAAATCGTCAGCTCATTCTAACTTTCTGCACCAATTTTCAAAAATAAGGAAATCATGAAGTTTCATTTCCCATCTTTTCCATAGGACCAACATATTGCAAGTAACTCAGTGCATACTTTAGCCGGCATTAGCGATGACATCAGGAGCGCAGAAGAGTGCCCTTCTGTTCATGAAAGGACTTGCTAACTGTGATGCCGATGGCTGCCTGCATTCTTATCAGGCTTCACAGCACCAAGGACTCCCTGCTATTTGCTAAAGAAGCCGCACTGTGGTGTCAAGGTCCTTTGCACGGGGTCTGCACGTTTTCATTTAACGTGTAGGGCTTTTCTTTGTCTATTTGGTTTCGGCTAGTATAGCTATCAGTACGTACCAGCACCGATCTATCATGGCCCTCATGCCCTTTTCCCCTGCTAGAAACATCTTCACAGTGAATGTGAAAAATCAACTTATATGATGAACAATTTACTACGCGTTAACTCAAGAAAATGTAAGATGTCAGAAGGATTTCTTCTTTTCCTCTTGGAAAAGAGGATTTTTCATTAAGGTTGTTTAAAGGTGTGCTCTGATTTTCTTGGTTTGAGGAATTGTTACCGTTTTCCCCTTTTCATCCTTTAAACATATAAATTAAAAAAGTACAGCAACATTCTCGGGAACAACTAAGACACAAAATTCGCATATGACACTACTTAGAAAAACTGGCAACACAAAATTGTGTCTATAAGGTAGTGACCACCAAAGCTACAATTTTAGAAAGTGATAGACAAGCTTATATATGTTTACATCCTATACTAACTTTTTTCTTTCTGCTTCACAGTTCAAACAAGCATTGGTACCTTGGTTCAGAAGATAGAATGGTAAAATAAAAACCACTGAAATGTCTAAATTCTTCCCTTTTCTTTTTGTTATTTGCAAGAAGAGTCAAAAGGGATCAAGACACACACTGTGGCTCCTAAACAGGCAACAGATAGATGCCATAACCAGATTCTGCTCACTCTGAAACTTCATGTGGAAATCCTGCGTGCTTCTTCATGCAAAAGAGCCTGGCTCCCTGGAAGAGCCAAAGAGAGCAACGTCAGAGAAAATGCTAACCCTGTGAACGTGATAGTAATGCCACTCACAAAAGTAACTCCATTCATGCATGAAGATGTCTGAAAGTTGAGGCTGTAAGACAGTAGTTAATTTAGTGCTAGATATTTAGATGAGGCGAGGCAACAGTCTTTAGTATTTTCTTCATTTGATAGAACTACCACCTATTAAAAACAGTAACAAAACCAACAATACACAAACAACACCCCCAAAAACCAAATCAAGAAATACACGTTATATCTCAGTAGTTTCAAACTGGTGCACTTGTAAATATATTGGCACACTTGAAAGAACTCTGCAATGCAAAGATAAAGTTACAGGAATAATGAATTCACAAAAAAATTATTAAATTACCTTATGAAGTTACTGAAAGATAACTATTATTTTGAAACTTATGTGGGGAAGGGAAGTAAAGCATTCCCTACAGACAGCATAAGTATTATGGGAAAAGTGATTCCCTCCCCCAGTTTTAAGCAATTACTAAGAAAGGAAGTGTGAAGGTAAAATATACAAGAATTTACTAAAGAAAATTGCCAGAGCTTTTTTCTTGTAGGCAGTACCAAACATTTTAAAAACTGCACTTTTATTATTTAGAAAAGTGTTTTCTTACCTAAAAAGCTTCGTATGTTTTCTCTGTGGTCTGCCTGTATTTCACTCTTTACTTTGTGCATAAAATTCCTCTGCCATAACCTTACACTGCTGGGTACCCAAAAAAAGAATTAGTTTGACAGGGAGGTTTTGGTGAAATATAGTAATGAAAGTGAAGTAAATCCTCCGCTTATCATCCAAGAAAAAATGGTGTATTTCAGCTGCCTGAGCTTTAACATCGTACACCCTTCAGCAAGTAATTTACAGACGATCAGCACCTTGCTACTCTCGCCTCTCATTTCCCTACTTGAACTCTCTTCATTAACCCAGGAATTTGCAATGGCATTGGGTGGCGGATTTATCACAGGACCTGCTCCAAATTGGTCTCTGGTGGCAACAGAGCCAAAAGTAAATTGAATTTCCCATGTGAAAACTTCTTTTTCTTTTTTCCCTTTTTCGTTTTTTCTTGTCTTAAAATGTAATATCATTGCCGTGACTCAGGTCTGGTTAATGACATAAATATAGAGCTAGATGATCAGTGTACTACCGTTCCTAGAATAAATCAAGAATCGAATTTCTATTTCCCATATGGCTTTCTGGTTTAGAGTATATTTTGAATGTTATTGCAGTATTTTTAAGATTGGTTTATTTGTGCTTGATAATATTAGGGTCTAAATATTACTGTCCTGGGAGGTTTGAAAAGGAATTTTGAACCTAGTCTATTGTGACCTAATCTAAATCAAAATGACATTACTATGTTCCAGGACTTGCTTTGCTTTGACAAACAAATGTCACTAAGCTGGTTTGTGTGGAAATGACCACAATGAAAGCTATTACCTTCCTGAACATCTGCATGCTTTACTGTGTACATCTTTCATGTATCATCTGCAGTAATGCCAAATCTCCAGTTTTTGAAGCCAAAACCTACTTCAAACAGCTGAGCTAGGCCTGAGTTTCCATCTTAACTTTGTTTGAATTCTGATTCTTGATACTGCTTTTTTCTTTTTCACTTTTCCAGAGATTGCTCTGTACTCACAAAAAGACCAGTCACTGAATTTTTACGCAGTGAAGAACAGGATTGTTACATGACTCTGTGGTATCAGGAGTTTATATTAACAGTAGATGGACATGCCAGGAAGAAGGCACATGGGCATTACGCACAGGTTTTTATAAAATACATAAAAATTAGGTTTTATTTGCTGGACTCTGACACTTGACCAGAGACTGAACAAGTGTAACAGTCCTACTGATGGATTTTGCCATTGGAGCTCAATTGGGAAAGAGCACCGATTTAAGACGCATAATGAGCACAGACTATCTTTGCCCTACTGGACTAATCTCCCCGAGCAAATCCTTGTTCCTTTAAGGGTTTACTCCCCAAAACTGATGCTATCTCTTCTTACCATACTTTCTGCATACACACATACAAAGGGCTTTGAAGCAATTACCATCCTTAACATCCTGGAACAATTTAAGGAGAATAAGACTTGCAAATTGAAGTAGTGGTCATTTCTATCAACTTTGATTTAGTTTAATGATTGCAAATAATAATTAGCAGTTGGTACTTGAACACATTATCATTGAAAACTCCCCAGTGATTACAGCACATCTAGGTCATTCATATGAACAGTTTCACCTATTCCAAGGCAAATTAGTGGGATTTGTGGCTGAAATCGAGGGCCTTTTACATGCCTTGAATAATCCCACTGGAAGAGATTCAGTGCCCTCTTATCACATTTCTCTTGTGTGAATTACTGTTTCACCATTTCACCTCTCAAGATGAAAATTCTGGCAGCATGTGTGATAGACGAATGACTTCAAACCCTAAAATTTCTTTTTTCATTCTTTACAACATCTGTCTATTTTTAATATTTAATTAAAAGTTAGGATAAATATGCGGTTGCTGCAGTGAGCCCTGAGGAATTTAAGGTTACCGCAGGAATACTAAGTGCAAAATGAACTTATGTAGTTACCAGGCACTTCGAAGAAGTTCAAAGTCCTTGCTACACTGTGTGAATCAAAATTTTCTCTAATATCTGTCATTTCTTTAAAGTTTGATTTCTACTAAGTTTATTAGCATAAAATTTATATTGACCAACTATTTTCTTAGAAAACTCCATGTAAAATCAGGATATTGAACACTGTTTCGAAATACCAACCACAGTCTTAAACTTTCTTTTTTTTTTTTTTTTAAATAAGCATAAACTAGCAGCAAATCTCAAAGATAACTTCGGGGTTTTTCTCTGATTTCATGTTAAAATAAAAATAATTATTTCCTGCTCACTCTTTTGATTGCTTTTTTATTTTCCTGCAAGGCAAAATAGAAAGGCTGTGCTTTTGGGTAGGTGTAATAAATATTTATTTCAAAACAAAGTTTCTTTTTAAGATTTATTTTTAAAGGAAGTGTGGGTAAGTATGTGTGCATATGTGTGTAAGGATGGAGGGTGTTGAAACAACAAGGCAGTTAAAAACAGTTGGGGTTTGTCATTGTTGGTCTTAACACTATCTTGCCCTTTGCCCAACTCTGAAATCAGCATGGTTTCTCAGGACCACAGATTAAATTTCAAGAACTTTAGAACATAGGGTAAACACTTTTTTTTTTTTCCCCCCAGTTTCATCCATATGAATCACAAATTTCCTCAACTTGCTTCTTTCTGACATGAATTTTGCAGCTTCTCTCCTGTTGGTGCATTTGTATGCCAAGGGTATGATCGAATCTAGTGTTCCTGTAGCACAGTAGTGATTGAAACTCCACAGCTGCATTCTAAGCACAACAGCATAAGTAAGGTGAGTAAAGCTGGTAAATTGCACCTCCTCCAAAGACATAATTTAGAAAGTGCTGATGTTCCCTTACCTGATGTTGTTCAATATCTCTGTGGTTCAGTTCGCCTGTTATGAAACACAGATTAAAGTATTCCCTTGCAACAGAAAAACGTTATGAGCCTATATTCATTCATAAACAGGATGAGTTACATAAAGGTGTTCATAAACATATTGCTGAGAAGTAGTGTTATAAATGGCTTCAGGATAATGGGCCTGCTACCTAATGGATAAAACCATTTTCAAACCAGTTGCTAGGATTATGTTTTTCATCTTTTTGATATACATATTATACCAGGAAAATGCATCTCTCTGGACCTTGTAAAGATCATGTATAATTCTCTTCTCTGTAAGCTGATGGAAATTTTACCTGGGTCACCGCTGTCAAATACCTGTTCATATTCTACATTTGGCTAGAGATAATTTACAGACCTGGAGCACATTTTGTGCAGCCCAGTGGCACCATTATCTAGGCCTTTCTGCATGTGTTTTTTGAAGGAGATGAAGGCTCCTAGGATGCTAGAGTCATTCGGGGTTCAAGAGAAGGAGAAGAAAAAATTCTAAAAAGGCTGGAGTTGTCTAAATGCAGGTTCTTTGTGCCAGGTAAGTTCATGGTCAAGGTAAGCAAAAGAAAACAGCAACAAACCCCCAAAATGTTAAGCTGAAAATTGACAGGTAAAGATAAAATTGCATATGGAAATGATGTTAATACTTTAAATGTATTCTTATGATTCTTCCTGTTAAACTTTTTTAGAGGAACTGGAAAAATCTCCCTTCAGTGGGGTTAACTAAGGAGAGATTCTCTATGTGCATACTTAGGAATCTCACTGTTTTTTTCAGGTTTGGCTCATACTGCACGTTTCTATCAACATCGC
Source organism: Machaerirhynchus nigripectus (assembly GCA_013397975.1). Lineage (NCBI taxonomy): Eukaryota > Metazoa > Chordata > Aves > Passeriformes > Dicruridae > Machaerirhynchus > Machaerirhynchus nigripectus. Next base: position 411,822 of record VZRQ01000963.1, on the reverse strand, counting down.
TCCGTCAGTCATTGTGTTTGACCCCAGGACTTTATGATTAGGACAAAGAACACATCCAGTGAAAAGAACTTGTGCATTCAGGCCTGTATAAGGCCTCACTTTGTAAAACAGAACATGGGTGCTATTATTATTTCTTCTGGGAGTGTATCTGTTCCAAATGCAGGTAAAACCCAGGTGTTTCGTTGTTTTGTACCACACTGCCACAGTCGGTTACTGGCATCGTCCATTCAAACAAATATAAATTGAAACTTACTAGTTGGTGTTTAGAAAAATCCATTTCCTGGTCAAGTTCAAAATGAGAATATAATGCCTTGTTTTTCAAGAGCTGCCTGCTTCAAGGAGAGGTCATGCATGGTACTGACACAAGTAAAGTGAGAGTTAATTTCTTGTTAAGATGTCAAACGGACAATAGCTTTAGGGCTCAATTATATCTCTGCAGAAGCAGATGAGAGTGAAGAGCAATCAGCTAAGCTTTTTTTCCCTACCCAGTTGTGTTTTATCACAGAAATGTCAATGAATTCCTCTTTTTGAAGTCCTTTGGGCTCACACATGCTGTTTCTAAAACAAATAAATTGTAATATTTGAAAATATAGATCTAAGGATTTTTTTGAAATGTCTTAACACAGATTTTTTTCTGTGATCTGTGTTAGAACTTTATCCCACAAATGTTTGTATTGGTAATCTGAAAAGATCCAGACGCCACCCCATACTCTGTAGCTCCACACCCTAAGTGACTCCCCCTGATACTTCTGTGCACAGCCTTTGCTGCCCTAAGCAGTGTCTTCTCCCACAAACAAACAGGAAGCCCAAGAGAACACAGAAGAATATCTACATCTCTAACAAAAACCACTGCCACCTTCACCTCTGTGAGGCTGACTGGGGGTAACATGTAAATATATCTCTCCAGGGCTGTAGGACATGACACACTGATCACACACAAAAATCTTCTACGTAGTCTGAAAGAAGAGAATATAGCAGAGATCTCACTAAAAGTCTGTGTGAAAATATTACAGTGAGGACTTTTTCCTCCAAGTACTTTGTGCAGTGTTACAGTTCAACTAAAATTGAGGTTTTCAGCTTTTTCCTTCAGGGATTAATTATACTGTGCTATAAGAGACAGAGATAAGAACATTTGTCTGAATTCTCACTGTATAAACCTCAGTAGAATCTCCATCATTTTCTCAAAGTTTTATACCTATTTCCTTGTATATTAAGTTGACCTTGTTTATAGTTGCAGCCTTTGCTTGCTCTTTCTTGTCTTGCCTGTTCAGACACCTTGTCTATGCTCTGCATCCCTGACCACATGTGTGCAGAAAATGTGTATTAGTGGGTCTGACGATGAAATATATCTCTTGGCATTATGTTCAGAGAATATGCAGACATAGAGAAAGATCTTAAATGCTAATAATAAGCAAATTCAAAAGTACCCAAATGTCACCAATGCACAGAACATCTACAGTGCTAAGATTCCATTAAGAAATTCTGAAGTCAATATCCCTATAGATATTTTCAGCTTTGAACAATGATCAAGGAATTCTACTTATTAATGCTAATAACAATGGCCTATATTTCCACAGCTCTGAAAAGAAAAGCTTTTCTTTGGGACTAATAGCAGCCACTATTTCTTTTGCTCCCCTTACCCATACTGAGGACACGTTACTCTTTCAGACCAATTTTATCCATGTTCAGGATTTTTCAAAGTTTAGACAAGGTGCCCGTAAATTTATCTCTTTCCATGTTAAAATTTTCCAACATTGTCCATAAAGACTTTGTGTCTCCAGATACTCCCACACTATCCTCGTGCCCTATCCAGAGCATGCAAAGATACCACCTCTGCCAAATGAGGAAAACTTCCCTTCAGCTGGCTGCAAACAGTCCCTCACATTAACAGAGGAACCAGGAGCTCAAGACGTCTCTCCTTTCCCCCACCTTACAACAATTATTACGTCTTAAGACCATCAGGACATGACAAAGGGGCTGAGACCTCTGTGGTGCAGATGAGCCACTTTGAGCTACTTTAACTCACAGGCAGAAGGTTGTCCTTGTGTTTGTTTCACTTAAGGAGAGATTTCATGACAAGTGTTATGCTGCTACATCTCTAGGCTGAACCTGGTGTAAGTTTCCATTTGGCCTTTGTAACATAGAAGTTCTGTTTCTGCAGACCTTCCAGCTCTTCATCACTACCCTGCCCTTTTGTGTAAATACATTCTAGATGGCAGCGTCCTGGTGTGCCACTTTCCAAGTCAGACTGGTCCAGATATGTAGTTTGCCAAAGTAAACATTAAATTTAAATCCCCTGCTCCTCTTCTTCTTCCATTATCTGAGTCAGAGTAGCATCTGCATCCCTATGAAACAGCAGTCAAAGCCAGCCACCTGCATCACTGCAGATACATTTACCATCTGTTTCTTATTAAAGGCTGTCAAATTTACATCATCCAGAACTGGGACTTCACTGCCAAAGAAGCTGTGCAGAAATGGCACTGGAAAAATAATGAATCCCAAGAAGCTAATCAGATGAATGTGTTAGTTTTACTTCTCATATAATTTTTATAGTTTTTTTTTGTAGGTGTGCTACAGTCATGAGGAGAAAAATGACAAAAGGTGTCTTTCCCATCCTGAGACTTCTGCCTGTAGTTCAAACCAGTTAATATGAACAAAGGTAGAACTGCAAAGAGGTAAAGGATTTACTAGGAACACTTCGTATGGTAAGATAAGGTATGGTGGATGCGGCTATGCTTAATCATTCCATTATTTCCTGCAAGTGAGGAAAGTAGATTTATGTAAAATCGCGATGGAGCCATGGCCTTAATGACACTATCTTGGTATCAAACAGATTGGTAAACCATCATCCTGTCTCCACACAGTATAAACATTCAGAAGTGTAAAGGAGAGAGGACCCTGATAACCACCATCATAGGGCTGAGGCAGGGTGAGCTTGACCTTGACGAGGATTTCGCCTAATTTTCCTCTCAAACTGAGAAGGCTGTAGTTCAAAGACTTCCTGGAAAATCAGAATAGATCCATGACCTCTGATGAAGTTCAGAAAAGAGGGACTGTAATTTGGTGAGGACAGCTGGTGACAAGTAGTCACCAGCTAAAGGAGAAAACTCTGCAGAAACTTGCAAAAAGAGAAATGGTGCAAGAGGCTCAATGACTCAAATATATGAGCCACAGTTACTGTTCTGTCTTGCTTTTGAATTAATTTGGATTATGTTCGGTTTAATCTGTTCCTCTTCATCCTACGTCAGAAGCAGGTCCTTTCTCTGAGGAGAAACTGACAGTGGGGGGTTAGTGTAATTTGGACACTTAATATTAGGAAGCTTCTTGTCATTCATTTGTGGTGTTCTTTACTAATTGCCTCTTAGAGTGAGTTCTGAGTAATTTTTAAACATGGCAATTAATGGGGATTAGAGTCTTCTAAGGAAAGAGTTTATGTCAGAACATTATACTGGGTCACCATCCTTATTACTAAACTATCATGGGAAGTAGTACATTGTACCTTCATTATTTGATTAAAAGTTGTTGTTTACCCATTAATGAAAAATGGCTGTTCCAAGTGAGCTGACAACTTCTATGAAGAGGGGATAAAATAAAAGTAAAGAAAATGGCCTCTGAAACCTGAAACACTACAGTCATAAATTGTTAATACTAATACTTTGTGATCATAGCCTGGACTTTTGAAACACCTTAAGCATCTCTTTGGGCTTTTGTCATACCACCATCAACAGGATTGTGCTTGGAAGGGAAGAAGAGTAGGGTTGATTCTTGCCTGTAAGGCATGTGAAACTGCTGTGCCCCTTTTAAAATGAAGCTGTGAGACTTCTGGAAAATTCTGGAGGTCCTCTTCCATCAGCTTCCTACTATGTGTATTATAATGGTGCAAAGATTTTTTTATGGAACTGGTAGGTTTAGGAAAACTTGTTTCCTTTCACATATTGCTCATATATACACACACTCAGTTTCATGCCAGTGAATTTGTTTTTACACAACTGAATTTAAACACCATGGAACAGCTGAGGTTTTTTGTTTTTTTTTTTCACAGAGATGTAGTCACAAATCTAAGGAAAATCTGTATCTTCTCATATCTGAAAATTTGCCATAGTGCCCCAACTAATGAAATGGACAGGTTTTTCTTTGCATGTTTGCTTTGAATCCCTTCTGTCCAAGCTGGTGTTGTGTCTCCACTGTGTTCTTCAGGAGAGGTTCTCTTTCTGGCACATATGCTGGCAGAAATATGCTGCCCACACTGGTCCTGTTTACTGCCTTGCTTATTTTCATCCCTGACTGAGGCAGGAGTGAAGTGCCTGGCTTAGGCTTGGGCAGTTCTGAGCAGTCCAGTAGAAGAGCTCTGGATGTCCAGGGGAACATTTAGGCTAAAATAACAGAGATTTTGGAAACAGCTCAGGTCATGTAACTGCTGTGTTTTGATCTCACATGTTTTAATTTAATCTCTTTTGCTTCAGCATGTTGGGTCTCCCGAGCCTTTGGAAGAAAAAGATCAAATTAAATGAGAAACAAATCCAAGATGAGTTTCAGCATATGGTGTTCTGAAGAAAAACTAGTAGCACCTTACTTAGCTAAATCATTCTTCTAGCTCAGCTGAAGCTATGAAAGTAGAAAAACCTTACATCAATATTGCACTAGGAGGCAATATCTTGCTCCTAAGAGACAATCTATTCAGGTAAAGCAAAGACTCCTGCAGATCATTTGTACTGTGAAGCTGAGAAGTTTTATTTCCATTTTCTTGAAAAATATTGCTCTTGAACCAAAATAAATTATGAAAGAAGAGATCAATGTCATCATAATCATGAAAGTAGTTTGTGGTGTTCATAACTTTTATGTAAAGAAGGATTATTTGGTTGAATATAATAGTCTCTGACCTGATAACCACTTCCTTGAATTTTAATGTGAATGTGTGTTGGATGAATAAATGTTTTTTACAGAAGATGCCCAAAACTAAGAGCTTCCAATTAAGCAGTTCTGTAGACAGTCTTCAAAAAATTCACCCTGGATCAATTTTCACAAAGGATTGTTAACTCCGTGTTGTATATATGCTGGATTTGGTTTCTTAGTTGTTTTGCCCCCCAAAATCTGGAGGGCTTAGATTGCAAAACAGCGGTGGGAAAATGCTCTTTTTTCCCCATCTGAGCATGGGAATGAAATACGGGTTTAAAGAGAACTGAAGAACTTGTCTAGGACAGATTTGCTGGGAAACAATGACTAAAATAAACCATAGTTCTGGGACGTGTGATTTACAAATGAGCCAAAGCCATACACACTAAAAGTTTGCAAGATTTTGGCCATTTTGCATGCATTTTGATTGTGTTTGGCAAACAGGCTCTTTTTCTGGTGGATAGCAGGTTGGTGTGCTGTGCAGAGCTTCAACTATAACCAGTCTGCAGCACTGGCTGGTTGTGTGCCCTAAAACACAACTATTCCCTGCCTTATTTTCCCTGTCAGTGAAAGAATGAGGTAACAATTCTCATATGTAAATGCTTTGAGACCTATAATTAAAAATCGCTATCTGATTATAGGTATGTGTTGCTGTTTGGTAGCATGAATACTTTTTTAAAGCATATGAAAGAGTTGTTAATGAAATACTTTTTATTGAAATAGACTGGAGACTTAGCATGTTAAATAGGTTGGACATGGGCAGGTTGGAGTCTGTGTTAGCTACCCAGGATGAGCAGTGTGCTGCACAGCTCTGCTCTTCTTCAGCCTTTCTGTTGGCAGTCTTCTATCTTCTGTACAAGTACATGACCAGGGAGAGAATAACATCAGGGAGCAGATCTGCCATAAACTATCTGAGCAAAAATACATGTATATCTGTTTATTTCGGCTGGGTGGGTTCTCTGACTTGCTTCACTTCACAACCTCCCTAGCAACTCTGCCAGCACAAGGAGGGAGGTGATCAGATTAGAGGGGAGGGCAAGACTCATGTCAAGTAGTGGTTGCCTGCTCACTTTCTTGTTAAATTGCACACCATGGATCACCCTGTGAGTTTGCTTTGTGGAATTTTCAGGAAAAGACTGGTCTTCTGGCTCTCCAAGATTTCCATTCAGTGAAGCGAAACCTTTAGAATCAAAGCAAAGCTCTTCTTGAGAATCCTGCAATAAACAAATGACTGGGGACTGGGAGATGGAGCAAACAGGCTCTCTTGTTGAGGGGCTGTGCTGTACAGCACCCTCATAAGTTCAGCTGCTCCTTTTCACATTGCATGTCAGTCGGGATAAAAGGTGTCTGTTTTCCCTCAGGTCAGGAGGTCCCCAAGAACTGTAAAAAAGCCTTAGGATTTCTAATTGGTCCTTGTTAATCTGACAGATTTTGGGCTGTTGTGTTATATATGAATGCCAAATACAGGTGCCTAGGGCTTTTGGTACCATTTCAGTATGCGAAGGTGTACACCTGTAGCTCTAGTGAACACTGAGGAACCCTTTGCAGAGATCCTTTTGTGGGGGGCAGCTGATACAGTTCATGGGACCATTCCACAACCCGCAGAGTCCCACTGCTCTTGCTTTTGACACAGCTGATCCTCATCTTTGAAGCTGCTCACTGTGCAGATCCCAGGATCTGGCCTTCAGTGTAGCACTGCCTACTAATAACCTGCAAACAATATGAGGAATTTATAGGCTGATTTCAGTCCACTTTTCTTTTTCAAAAGACTTCCCATGACTTTAAAAGATTACCTAAATCACGTAACACTGCTTAAATATTCTGACAACAAGATTAAATCTAGTTAAATCAAGTCAAATAGAGATAGCATTTTTTCCCAGTTGGTTTCTGCTCTCAACTTTCTAATTAAAATAACCTTAAGCACGGTATGAATTTTCATTCACATCACTTGGACATTAAATGAACTATTAGTTAGTGTAGGATTAGAGTAACATCAAAGCCTTCATAGATTTTCAGCATTATGCAAAACCTCTCATTTTCCTTTTGACTTAGAGCACCATGAATATGACAGGTTGCATTCAATAATTACACCAGCAATGTTCTTTCCTGTCCATGGGTAAGGCTGAATCAGCATTTCTAATATAGTCCCATCATTTCAAAAGATTTTATTACTTGTCCATAAAAATTTGTTCTGGGATAGAGATTGGTATTAAACTCTCATCCTGGGATAAAGAGAAGAAAAACTATTTAAACACTTGGTGTCTGCTTCCCGCTTTTAGAGATAGTATGTGCATTTTAAAGCAGTCAGCCAGTGCCTGAAAATTTTCTACCGGTTTTGCAATTCAAAACCAGCTCTATTTGCTACAGTGAATGTTGGCAGGTTGCTATTAGTCTGCTTAGTGGATTTGTTCATTCTCCTTCCTGAAGCAGAGAAGGGACAAAGGGTCACAAATACAAAGCACTCAAATCTCAGAGTAAACTTTGCCAGTGATCTCTGACACCAGGGCTACTGTGCTGAATCCTCTGACACAGAACAGTGGTGAGATTGTAAAAAGGAATATGTGCAAGGAGTGAGATGGGAATCAAAACAAGCCTCTGGGAAAGGTTCAATGCTTTTAAAGCAGCTACATAGATCTTGCACACCGCATTCACTAAAAAAAAATGGTTACAGAGGAGTAAGAAGGGCTGAGGGAGCTTTTCACTTGTGAGGAATGCTCTGGTAGCTCCCATCAGTAACATGTAGCCTAAAAGTGGGATGAATTTTCTAGGCTGAATTGCATAAGGTGGGTTGAGGATATCATACTTATTCGTTAGAAAAAAAAAATGTATTGGCAGAAGAGTAAGTTAAGAGTTGTAAGTAGGGTATCCTGTGACAGCATTTTATAAACCATTCGTGTAGTGGGCTAACTTTCCAAATGGCTACCAGTAGCCATAGACAGCTGTCTGTCAACAGAGAATTGCCTTGCAAATGTAAGGCTTAAACCTAAAGAGCTGTGAGGTAAGTGTGGCACAGCTGTCTTCTCTGGAGGCTCACCAACAGAACATGCCTTTGGGCACTATAATTTGACTTTCCCTTCCTACTGCAGGCACCATGCTGTCTTTGCTGTGATTATAGAATCAGACAATCACAGAATCATAGATGTATAGATTGGCTGGTTTGGAAGGGACCTCTAAGGTTCATCTCTTTGTCACAGGCAGGACATCTTCCACTAGACTCTCACTCAAAGCCCTGTTCAACCTCACCTCGAACACTTTCAGTGATGGAGTATCCACCACCACTCTGGGCAACATGTTCCACTGCCTCCTATCCCTCACTAAAAAAAAAAAAATGCATTATCATGTACAACATAAATCTACCCTATTTCAGTTTGAAACCATTGCCCCTTGTCTTGTCACTACAGACAGTGGTAGGATGTTTCCTTCCATCTTTCGCATAAGTCCCCTTTAAATACTAAAAAGCTGCAACAAGGTCTTTTTCGAGTCTTCTCTTCTCCAGGTTGATCAGTCCCAACTGTCTCAGCCTGTTTTCTTAGCAGAGGTGCTCTAGTCCTGTGACTATCTTTGTGGCCTGTTCTGGACCCACTCTAACAGATTTTCCCATACTGGGGCCCCAGAGCTGGATGCAGTGTTCCAGGTAGGGTCTCACCAGAATGGAGAGAGGGGCAGAATCCCCTCTCTCACCCTGCTGACCATGCTGCTTTGGATGCAGCTGACTTTCTGGATTGCAAATGCACGTTGCTGACACATGTCCATTCTTCCATCCTCCAGATTCCCCAAATTCTTCTTGGCAGGGCCTCTCTCAAGGACTACATTCCCCAGCCTGTATCGATACATGGGTTGCCGTGACACACAGGGCCACTCTCAGAATGGGATTCTCATCCTAAGGGGCATTCAAGTCAGACACATAAATCCAGAGGCCATTCAAAAAGCTCTCTCTATTTTGACGTATATTGTAATGGATATGAGCATTCCTCATCAGCCTTGAAACTTCAGACCTCCATAATCAGTCCTTCTGCAGAGTGGTGACCATAGATCATGCGTGGTTAATGCTCGTCGGTGAGCTAACACCAGCAGTGATATCTGGGAGAGGCTCCATGTGTCACATGGAAAGGTGAGAGATGAGCTCAAAACAATAAGAGCTGTAATCAACACAAGGCTGTCAGCCAAATCTCCTCAAAACTCTTCAGTTTAAGACATTAACTCTTAGTCTTCTTTAACTTCCCTTCCCAAAGATGTCTATCCTGCTTCTCCAAACTTCTGTGGTGAGAATCCAGTTACCCAAATAGTGATTCCCTTGATATGCAGTATATTTTACCACAGCTCTGGCATCTTTCCTGGACCAGTTCAGGATGCTTTTACTTTTCAGACCTGTTCGTTAGAAGACATTGTCTATGGATTTCAGTTCCAGCTGAAGCAGCAGGCCACTATGCTATGATCACATTATCTGTGTACAGCAACTGGGCCTTGACTTTGTACCAGCACAGGTACCATGGCCCTTCCCTGACCCCTGGCTCTGGCCCATCTTTCCACTTCCCCTCCACTGTTTCTGTATTGTTTATGCAGAGAGCTCTGTGTGTCTGGGATTATCTTTCACTCTGCTTGCATATGGGATTGAAGTCTCTGAGGTAGCCTTAGGCTCTTCTAGAGTGCAGAACAACTCTGCTCTACGTAGTGTACACTAAACACAGAACATTGAAGGTGGACCTGGTGTTGTATGGTGGATTTATTTCACTGCTGACCACTTCAGGGACATCAGAACTGGCCAACACACCAGTCTGGTCCTCTCCAGTGAATGTGGCTAGAGGCCCAAAGAGCCGTAGCTTCACTGACATGAAGTGGCTGTGTAATAGGAAGCAGCAAACCTTTGGGTGTCATGTTGAAGACAGCCTCCTGGCTGATGCTGCATCGGTCTGCAGGATCGTCTTCCTTTTGCCTGACCTGTGCCAATTGTTCAAAATCAAAATCTGGCTGCAGTGGCTGTGTTATGCTTATTTGCTCCTTAATTAGAGACCTCCAGAGAGGAGATGGTTGGTTAAGGAAAGACATTGATCAGGAAGGATTATTGAGTGAAGAACTGTATTTAAGCTATCTCAGTTTGGGCTAAACCGCTAAGAAGTCTGTTAAGTTAGTGACAGAGTCATTCTTCACAGCTGTCAGCCCTTATCCATGCACTGGGAGGATCATTAATATGGCTAAAATGGAGCATCTGTCACTCTTGTGCTAACAGGGAGCATACTTCCCATAAATTCTATTTAAAAGGAGCTGGGTGATAAGTGTTTGGTGTTTGCTTCAGAATGGTAAAGTTTTACTACATTTGACTTTTGTCACTGTTGCAAGCTTTTTCAAAAAGTTGAAGTAAAAAGTACCATGCATTTGTAATGAGAAAGTGACATGCATTTTCTTGCTACTCAGTGTCAGGATGAAGCAAAGGAATGGCAAAATAATGAAAGCCGGGAACATAATAAGCAGCTATCTACCACATTTTAATTGCAAAGCTAATAAAATCAGGTTGGCATAACTCATAATCTCGTTGTTACACTCAAAAACAATGTGAATATCTGGATAGAAAAAAAAAAAAACAAAATCAAAAGACATGAAATGTGTCTGCAATAAGCTGTTTTATAAATATTTGAGTTAAGTTTAAACTGGTTAGTCGAATAATGCCCTCCTCTGAAACTGTGTATTGGTGGAAAATAGTCTAAAGAGTGCCTAAGCATCCTCTCTAGCCATAATGATTTTATAAAACCCAGCTGATTTTATCAGGTTTTAGGTGATGACTTTTCCAATCCTACAGTAATATTTCTCCTCTCCTTTTTATACTGTCATGGTTTGAGTCTCATAGATATTGCAGTGGTTTGGGTTTTTTTGTTTTGTTTTGTTTTTCCTGCATTTTAGTTTCTCTTGTGACCTTCAAGGCAGGCAAAAGATTTGTATTTTTGTTTTGAAATTGCCAGAAAAGTTTTCATCTTGGACTCTGCTCCAGCTTCTGCTAAGATTGTTACTTGACATTTAGATTTAAATTTTCATGCTTTCACACTCTTTATTTTTGCTGATTAACGCTAGATTATATTTATTTCCTGAATATGTATTCTTTTTCTTTGTGGTAACTTACAAAACTCTTAAGTAGATTACCCCTGCATTACCCTGGTGGGTTTTATATCAAAATATGTTGTTAGTATTCAAATAAATGAAGATTACATGGCCCAAAGTCCTGAATCTAAAACTATGAAAACTGAGCCTGAAATAATTAATCTAAACACTAGAGGTGGAATTACAAAGCTCAAAGGAAAGTGGCTTAATTTGAGAAACCTACTTTCAGAACTCCTCCTGGGCTTGGGTCAGAACAGATGCATTCTGTAAAAAGTAAGTTCCCTTTTATCATTTTAAAGAGATGATTTTAGGGCATTCTAGCTTGATAGGGATTTATTCCAAAGGATTCTTAAGTGACCACACAACCATACATGCCCAATGAGGAACTCGGATGGAAGTCACTTCCTGGCACATTTATTTTTCCCAGCTCTCTATGGTTTTTCCTCATTCCGATTTACTTTATGAGAGGAGTAGTAAGAAGGATGTCAACTCTGTGAGAAGCAAACAAAAGCTTATTCCAGGGTGGCAGCTTTAACTTTTAAAATATGCCAAATCTGACTCCCTCTGTTTTGCACCTTGTGCCATAATTTACACAGTGAATGAGAGCCTGGAAAATGTTTCCCTTAGCTCAGTTCAAGCTCTAATTTCAGCCAAAATGGTGTAAAACCCAAAACTGTTTCATGATGGAGTTGAACTAGAGCTTCAGTAAGCACCAGGCACAGACAGAGGATGGGAGAATTGAAATGTATTAACTGACATGTCCAAAGAAATCTACTTTTCACTAAAGCCCAGTATTAAGTTGTGGCCCTATCTGGTGATTGTTTATTTAAGCACAGCTTTATTGTAATTATACTGTTATCCTTCATATTCACAGTTGATATTACTTTTAAAATTGCTTGAGAATAAGAATAAACCAAAGAGCATGGGTTTAACAGCTTTATTCCGGTGTCTGGCAAACTCTGCTCTCAAGTTCGGGGACAAACCTGCTGACACCTGGATTTCTGAATAAGCACTCCAAGGTCATCTTTTTTTCATGATTTTATGAATTTCTCAGGCTTTCCAAACATTATTTACATGTTTAAATTGACGTAATAAATTTTGTTTGGCCTTGGGACACACAAAAGTGGATTTAAAAGGTGATAGATAAAGAGGTGGAAAAAATAGCACTTCAAATTTTTGCTTTGATTTAAAAAGAGCAGATTTTTGGAAGATTCAAAAACTCCAAATCCTTCCATTGTTCTCTTCTTGTCTCACTGGCAATTCAGGTCTTCTTTGCTTTGAAACAATATGAATTACTAGAGAGGTAGCAAAACAGTGTTATAAAAAGGGACTAAAAGGTTAAGTGATTCAGGGAAGAGTTTTTTAGAATGCTCAAACAACCCATCTTGAAGTACATTACCTTAATCACTTGGTGGCAACAAAGCAGTCACTTTAAAATGGAAGTGATTTGGTTACACCAGCCGATTGAAATGCTTTGATATTGTTGGAGGAAATGCCACATTTCCTAATGAAGCATTAGGAAGGGAACAAGAAACATTTTTGTCTAAGAACAAATGTGGGAAAGGAAAACTGCTAGATTCTGAAAATACTGGTCTTTAAGGAGTAAATACTGGGTCTTAGAGGGGAAAAGTGCAAGAAGAAAAAACGTGCTTGTCACTCATGAGGACAGACAGCTGTGAAAGTGCACCAAGCTGTTCTATGAAACAGGGGTATCAGTCCACCTCTAGACAAGCCAGATCAGGTACCAGGAACAGCCTCAAAGCTTAAAGTTGTTCTATCGGTGCTAATATAGTGTCTCAAGTTAGCTGATATGGGTTGCCTAAGTTGATGTGGGTTAACCAGGCAGCTCTTGTAGGTGTCTCACAGAGACTGTTTATCAGTATATCTATGTTAACAACTTCACAGGTGTCTTCTAACGTGGCAGATGTAGCTCCTACCAGTTTGGGCTTCACTAGTGATGTGGGATGTGGTGGTATTGTTCATGTCCCATCTTCCTTAGTCTGAGTTGGGCTGTGTTGTGTAAAAACTTAAAATCACTACTATTCATTAAACCATCTAAATTAATTATATTACAGTCAGTCTATACAGAAACCTAAAATGTTGAGGAAATGGTTTTACAGAGCACAACTGTGTAACTAAACTCTTTTTCCAGGCATCTACTTCTCAGTGAACCATGATTTATTAGTGTTAAATACTTCAGAGTGCTACATTCTCCATTTATCAAATGAAGAGACGGATGCATTGACATTTCACATATGAAACTTCTAACAATGACAGGTAATTAATTACAGCTCATTTAAGCTACAAAGTAAAACTGACTTCAGCTTTTGCATCCCACTTTCCTACAAAACAAATTTCTTTTCCTCTCAAACATGAAATGGGTGTGGGCTCTTCAGCTGGATGGGTCTTCAGGTTGGGTCCTTAACATCTTTATCCGTTTTTCCAGCCTCTCCATCCATTCATTTCTGAGCCTAGGGACAGAAACATGGATCAGCTTGTCCCCATATTTTTACAGGGAATGTATTCAATACTCTTCATCTTTTCCACTGATGACAACCTTTGGTGCTTTTTCATAATTGTCATGCAAATTTTCCTGCCCCTTTAGAGCGCTTTGCTGGATGTCACTTCAGGACTGGCTCTTAAATCCCAGTGAGGGATCACCTGAGCTTTGTGGTTCACCCCCATCTCCAGTGTGGCCTCTCGAGTGCCTGTGTGCCAGAGCGACTTGTCACCTGCACTGGAGATTGCCTGCTGCCACCTACTGGGTCACATCACCCAGCACTTCCCCTGTCTCCCACCTCTTCTGTCCTGCTGGTCTTGCAGACACTGCACGTGCTGAAACTTCTGTTAGACCCATAGCAGGCAGCTTTTGGTGATAGGTGGCCCTTTGTTTTCTTTTTGATTGTATCTAGGTACCACAGAAAAACTTGCTCAAGCAGAAAAGGGAGGAATTTCCCAACAGAGGAGTTGTAACATTGAGATTAGGTTAGTCACAAATGGAAAAAAACATGCTGGAGACTAATTCCAGTCTTCCTTCATCCAGGGTTAGTAATGTAAGGCTGTCCTTGCTCCTAATTTTCAAGTATCAATGCAAAGAGAGCTATGAGGAAGGCTTTGGAAAATTGCTTTCTCACTGAATGTTTCCAAGACAAAATAACTATAATAAATAACAAAAGTATTTCTCTTTGCATATGCCCTCAACTCGTGGAGAGTTCATGCAGAGTAAAACTGTGCTGATCTTGCTGCAGACTGCTCTTTCTCACAGTGACTGATCCAGCTGAACGTGACTGAATAAGGTAGATACGGCTACGAACGGTGGCTGCCTTGGTCAGTGTGCTTGGACCATCTGCTTTAGAATGGGTTTATCCTACACAAATTAATTTATCTTAAATAATTCAGTCTATTTTCTTGTGAAAACAAGGCCACAGAAAAAGAATGTGGGCCAGGTATGCATCTAGCTTTACTCTGAACAGACAAATCTGCACTGTTAAATATTGTCCTGGTAATTTCAGAAAGTTCTATGCTTGGACTCATTTTGGAACAGGAGTGAATTATTCTCCTATCCTATGAAGTCATAGCTTAGACACATTAGCATTAGCATCCTAATTTGGGAAGCTTTATTATTTTCTATAAATCTAAATTGCTTTAAGATTTCATTGCATGCCTTACGTATAGGTATTATTTAAAAACCAAAAAAAGTCACAATGCAACTCGAGTAACCTTTCTGGATGCAGATTACCCACTTTGTCAGAGCACTTCTTCGCTGACGTTCCTTTTCATTTTGCAGATACTGAGTTTGTTGTTCAATGGTTTTTTCCCAGAAGTTCCTCAGGTCACTGGTTTCACAACCCCGCACTTCATGACGCATATACTGGCTATTCATTTCCTCTAAAGGAAAAATTCAAAACAACCATATGACAGGTTACTGGTTCCTCATCTGTTTTCATGGCTAAAGCACACTCTTGATGTTTCCGATTTTCACAGCATTAGGGTCACACAGTCCTTTTTTTAGTAGGTTCAGGATAACTGTGGGCATGACTCACTATTTAAGCTTTTCTTTCCTAGCTCCAGCACTTGAGGATATGCTGTCTGCAGTGATCTGGATTCTTACTTGTGTACCTAAGATATCTCTCACCTCCATCTGACTGTGACATTTATGCTCACAATCAGGACAGTGCTGTTGTACTCTGTAATTTAGCAATTAGGATACTTTTTACTGTACTCACAAATTAAAAAAAAATATTAAAAAAGCCATATCTAATGGGATTTTTGGCCTCATTATTTTCATGTCTCTAAAATGTTGAAGTGGCTATTGTTCTGATAACTCGTCTTTAATAATTCTAGCACTTAGCTTTATTTGGAAATGGAGAAAATTTATATGTATAAAACTATGTACATAGTTTCATAAGTTGCTGACTTGCAAAAACCACCTTGTTTACTAAGTATTTCCCCCTCTTCTTCAATTTTCAAAACAGAGCAAATTCACTGAATATATTTGTATATCTGTGACAATTCTGTACTTTCAGCTTTAGTTAATGTCATCTTAGAAATAAATTCTGGAATGAATCTTATCCTAGGGAAAGAATATTTGCCTCAGGATCACTCTTCATGGACTAACAATAAATTCCCTCTATGCCACATTGCAGTCAGAAAATTGTATCATTACTTTCAAAACTTCATTAAATATGAAATTAGTATATCCATGCTGCCTTTCAAATTGCTATGTGCTTTTGCATGAACATGCCATTATAATATTTTACAGAACATTTAAATTTTTAACAAGTATTTGGGACTCTCTCATGCATTGTTTGAATTCACAGAAATTGTTTGTAATTTATTTTAATCAGAGCCACAGAGAGATAGTAAACAAGCCCCTCAAGGCTAGCTTGGAAAAGCTTGAAGAAACTGCTGCCATTCCCCTGCCAGGCATCATAAGAAAACACAAAACTGGGAACTGATAATCTTTACATAATTGGCTGTTTTGAATGAAAAATTGACAGACACATCATTAAGACTCTATTAGCAGAGGACGAAACCAGCCCTTTTGTAGAGGTCTCGCTTTTGCTTGGATTTCCCTGTAGCTCCCCTGTGGTTCCTTCATATATCAGCTCCTGGCCTCCAAATGACAGAAGCACAGTACTTGAACCTGATTCTTGCAGGAAAGAATTACTGAGCATATTTTCTGGTCCTGAACAAATTATAGCTGGATGTATAATTGTTGACATTAGCCTGTACTGTGAATTGCAAGTATTGCTGAACACCTCCAGCTGGGCTAGGGGATAACCAATTGCAGGTCAAAAAGTTCACTTAATACAAGTGTATGTTTTCATAAAATATATGTATTCTATAAATATCCCCATATATATCAATGCCTGCCCAAATATGTCTTTCCAGGTGGCAGTTACTACCCTTTTAAACTTTTTGTGTACTAGGACTGATCTTCAAAGGTTTGAAAAAGATATGGTAAAAGCCATCTAAGTAAAACTAATGGGCTTTCCACCCTCGGACTTAATCTCTAAGAATAACTCCTTCTGGAGTGCAGTAAGAAAAATTCCCCTATACACCTGGGGCTCCAAATAAACTGCCAGGAAATAATGTCTTCTGGTTTCTTTATCAGATGAGATAGCAAAGCATAATA
>VZRQ01000963.1:383588-395181 GCA_013397975.1 Machaerirhynchus nigripectus | reverse complement strand
AAATATCACTCCTGAATAAGGCAAAATTATGAAACTCATTGCTACAAGGTGTAATTGAGACCAAGTGTACACTTTCAGAATATACATATCCTTTACTGCTTTTTAATGTTCTGCCACCTAATTTGATTGTATATGTTCTTGGTACTGGCTTTAATGCGTTTTGTATATGTGTCTTTCCAACACCTGCCCCCACAGCAAAAAATCACAAGGAAAATATTTAAAGCCAACAAAAGAGATATTCAGAAGTAGTTTCCACTGCAATTCACCTTACATCTGGTGCTGGCAGTATTTAGAAGAATGTTAGAACCTTGTTGAGACCACAAAATGTGTATAGTATTACCCATTACACGTTTGGGGGGCATCTTATTTTTTTTGCAGAGGAGGTGAGGTGGAGCAGTGGGAGAAATTAGTGTTTTTCTCTGTCTATCATCTGTGGTATTTTTTTGTGTGTGCTTGATCAGGAACATTAAGAGCATTGTCCAAGTAATTCTTCTTTCCTAACCTTTTATATTGTGTGAACATACAGGTATCCTGGTGCTGAATTTACTGTTCCTCAGTTCTTATTATTCTTTTGTGTTTTCATTTCTTCTAATGCTGGAGAACATTCAAATGTGTACAAGTAGGTATCAAAATTACTGAACACAGAATTTCCACATCATTACTCACCTTTGATAAACACAGTATGTAAATACCCCAGCATTTGCTTCTCTGAACTGTAGAATCACCTTATTACCTTATATTTTGAATTTTCTATTTGAGCCCATTCACATGGTGATTGTGGGAACTGCACAATACCTTCGCCCAAACAACTCACCTGGTTTCTTTTGCCTTTATGT
Organism: Machaerirhynchus nigripectus; assembly: GCA_013397975.1. Lineage (NCBI taxonomy): Eukaryota > Metazoa > Chordata > Aves > Passeriformes > Dicruridae > Machaerirhynchus > Machaerirhynchus nigripectus. Next base: position 394,345 of record VZRQ01000963.1, on the reverse strand, counting down.
GTCCTGTGCATAGATGTTCAAATTCACCTCTGTCCAGCCATCCATTTCATAAACCGTGAACCTTCTGGGCGTGTGAGCAGTCAGGGATATCACACTTTGTTTATCGCTATTTCCCTAGCTCTCATATTTTTCTCTCCCACTTCAGCCTTTTTCAGACGACTGTAACAGGACTTAAGCCTGTATCATGACTTTGCAACAGCAAACCTGAAAACAGTTTATTTTCATGCCTTGAAGCCTCTTTCAAAGTAGCTAGGATAACTAATAGGGAAGGAGAAGAATGGAAAAGATTTCATGGAAGCAGCCTCCAAAGCAGCCTGAGCAAACAAGCTCACTGTAATGCAACAGCTGGGCAGAAATACACTATTAAAGCACATAGGCAGTTGTGACGCACTTTTATAGATCTTACAGTTAGTTCTGACTTAAACTGCCCAGCCACAGCCAGGACTAAATGAAGCTTTTTTTAAACCTCTGGTGACAATCCTTCAAGAGAACAATAATGAGAGAGCTCTTTCTGGTAATCTTCTCTGACAGATCCCTGGTTGCAAGCCAATGAACAAATGAAGGTTCTCTCAAAAGAAAGGAATAGCACAATAAACTCTAGGAAGGCTTAATCCAACACATGGTAAAGATGATTGCTTACTTTTAGATATAATAATTTTAGAGCAGGTTGGTATTATCTACCCTCAATTTGCTAAAGGAGGTCTTACAAAGTTAGGGAAGCTGTGACACTAACACTATTAGCTGGAACTCAAAAATTATGTTGGTAGAACAAAAGAGGAATGTAAGATCAATTTGATGTGACATCTCGACTTCTTTGTAAAAAAAAAAAAATCAATAGTTTGAGGCTGAAACTCACTGTTTCTATGAGAAAACATTACCACCACCAGAAATACTTTTTCATGGAGAGAATTGGGAGTCAAAGTTTTCTTAGCTAGAAGAAAGAATGTAAAGAAAAGTGTGGATTTTCTTCCTGTATTAGAACACATTGTTAGATGAAATGTCTTTTTTAAATTTACAAAGCATCTAATGAGTCAGGAGAGCTATTTTTCCTCCTTCTTGTGTTTCTTACAAAGCACAGTCAGTCAGGGTTTTCAGGATGTTATGCATTTCCCTAGAAATAATACAATTTTTTTTCTGACTTTACTTGGACCCTGCTTTGAGAGTATGGTTATTATATATGTATTGAATAATACAAATTGAATTATATATATAGGAGAGAATAATATCTATGCTAATGGTACTGTTTGATCTAAAAACAGTCAGAAATCTGTTTTGATTTTGGAAAATAGGACTAGTGATCATATTCATGATTTCCCTCTTTTTCCGTGGGTCTAGGATATGTCATTTATCTTCTACTTCTGCAGCTGGCAGTAATTCATGTCTCAAAGGGCTGACTGATGCTTCCTTTGAGATCCTGCCTGGGGAAGCATGCCAGTTTCAAGCCTAGCTTAGGTCTCCAGACTCTGGTTAAAACTCTTCAGAGGCAGAAGAAAGCACTTTGGTTTAATCCCCTGTACCCTTTGGTTTGTGTGGCAGGTTGCACAGTGCCGTTTATCTCATGAGCAGGCTGAACCCTGAAGCTGCTCATGAGCAACTTGGGGGAGAGGTTTCTCACAGCTTGCTCTCACAGTTTCTTCTTTCTTGCTGCCTTGTTTGTGAGCAGTTATGGGAGGAGATGATCTGGAGCACCAGCCTGAGGAGGGGAATGCTGCTATGGTCTTCTAGTGCACTCAAGTCCCTAACTGTCCTGGTCTCTTCCGAAAATCCATTAGCGTATCTCATCAGCAAAGATGTGTAACTTTCAATGTATACTGTATGGTTTTTATTTTTGTTCACAGTTCTGCTTTACAGACTACCAGTCTATGCTTTTCCCTTGTAAACAGTAATGTCTGGAGTTTGCTATGAAATGGGGGAATTCTAGGCAAGTGATTTATTCTGCCATCAGTATTTCCTAGTTTGGCAGAATTCAAAGTACATGCTCTTACCAGAATGTATGTTCAGTCAGGAGGTTTTTCTCTGGGTATAAATTTCAATCAATTTAATTGGACTTCTCTATGTATTGGGAATTTTCTTTTTATGAAAATGACAATCATACTGACATATGACTGAGCAATAGCAGTAGGAGTTGCAGGTGTGCATCTAGCAAATTATTTCTAACAAGCAGGTTAGACAGCTTCAATATTTGAAAATGTTTTCAAATGAAAACATTTTAAAATATTTTCACTCAAGCACTGTGCAACAGTCTCTATTCAAACATTATCCTTTCTCCTTGTTCCCACAACCCTTTATTGCATTTCTGTGAAAACTGATGGATTTGAGCCAATTTTTTCTAATAAGAATAGTTATTCTTCAAATGCTTTGCACTGGTAGAAAATTTGGACCTCTTCTCATATGATACCTTTACGACAAACAAACATATTAAGATGAGGCTTGTGGTAGCTACATGGGTTTTGCATCTCGTACTGCTACAGTGTCAATATCAATGCCTTTGAATGCCGTGCACTGTGTTTTACTCTGTCCTTCTCATCTGATGGGTTTTGGGTCTTTTAATCTGCTTTCACTTTTCTCTGGATATCAGACACCTCAACAATGGAATTATCAAACTAGAAGGAACTAATTCTCTGTCTTGCTTTTCTGAACTAGGGGGCTCAGCAGTCCTCTGGTTGAAGATTAAACTTCTTAAAACCTTTTGAACAAAACACTGGATGAATCAATACTTTCATTTCCCTCCAGGTCATCCATTCATTTGTTGCTCTCCTAGTTCTGCTCCCATGCCTGGTTTTTTATATTTTGCTACTTGCTGTCTTCCATTCTGCACTGTCTTCCCCCTCAGCCTGCAGCCAAGGCTTTCATGAAAGGTCCCTTTGTTTCTCCCTACCCTGCCATCATGTCTGTTGAGTTTCTCCTCCTGTCCTCTTCACCTCCCATGCCAGCCCTCCAGCCTAACCTGACTGATTTGGACCTGTGCTTTCAAACACCTTTCTGGCTGGTTTCCCCTGCTCTGTTGTTCCATCTGGAAAATCTCTTTCCACTTCTTGCTGGAGCTGCATTTGATAGAGTGATAGAATAAGCCGAGCTGGAAGGGACCCACAAAGATTATTGAGTCCAACTCCCAGCCCTGCACAGCACCATCCCCAAGGGTCACACCATGTGCCTGAGAGCATTATCCAAATGCTCTTGAACTCTGTCAGACTGGTGTGGTGACCACTTCCCTGGGGATCTTGTTCCAGTGCCCAAAGACCCTCTGTGTGAAGAACCTTTTCCTGATACCAGTTTAAACCTCCCCTGATTCAGCTTCATACCATTCCCTTGTGTCCTGTCACTGGTCACAAGAATGAAAAGATCAGTGTCTGCTCCTCCTCTTCCCCTCACCAGGAAGCTGGAGACTGCAATGAGTTCTCTTCTCAGTCTCCTCTTCTCCAGGCTGAACAGACCAGGTGACCTCAGCTGCTTCTCACAAGGCTTCTCCTTCAGACCCTTCATCATCCTTATTGCCCTCCTTTGGATGCTCTTTAATAGCTTAATGTCTTTTTTACGTTGTCGTGCCCAAAACGGCTGTCATGCAGATATCACTAAACTACCCCTGGATAATCTTTTCTTCACCTCTCTGCTACCCAGGTTTTCCCACTCTCTGCATCTGGCTCTCTGCGGTGGCTGCCTGCATTCCCACACATCCTGCCACTGGCACACACAAACAGGACTGTGGTGGCTGTTGCACAGAGGTGAGCATTAAGCTAACAGGTATTCATAAATGATATGCAATACAGAATGTCCAAATGCCTTTCCTGAGCTTTATATAGATCTGTTCGACTTTTATTGGCTTTTAATTTTCAGTATCTAAAGCATATTTAAAGTGGCTGTAGTTTGCTCATGAGATCAAATATTGTTTCTGATCATTAGACTTTCCCCGCTGCTGGATACATTTGAAGCCTGCTCCTATGAACTACTGAATTCTTAAGATCAAGTATATAGAATAAATTAATACTTATTAGTCAAGGATCTTGAATACACTTTGCTTTGTTGTTTGATTTTTGAGTAGAGGAAGACTCGATGGTCTAGGATCAAAGAAGATAAATTTTGCCCAGGACTCAGGTTCTTTATAAGATCATCCAGTTCAGAGAAAACATGCAAGAAAAACCTATCCTGATTCATGTGAAGATGTCTACTATTGAATTAAAATGCCTCTCGGCAGCAGATCACTGTTAAAAAACCTTGGAGAGATGAGTGTGTGTATGTGTGTGTAAGCTTGGCTACCATTTAGCCCATCAGTTGAGAATGTACAGCCATATCTCTTGGTGTTTTATTCAGGATTGTGACATGGAAATTATCTGTAAATATTTTTTTTGCATCAGTGCTACTCAGCTTCCTTAGAATTCCGCTAAACTGGGCACTCTTCCCTGGCATTTTCCTCACACTCTCATTTTTCCTAGAATATACTTTTGTGAGAATTAACATTAGAGAACAAACACATTTCTTGCTGACATTATTAGGGAAAACTGACTACAAGAAACAAATACTTCCTTACCTTTGGAGCAGGACTCTTCTTGCAAATAAATTCTCTGTGTGACACAAACAAACGAGGAATATTACCACTGCAGCCGTGGCTTCTCCAGTGTCACAGGGCAGTAATGAAATGCATCCCTCGGTACTTTTTATTTGAAGTGGGGGTAACATAAATCCTTCATCATATCAAGGCTATTTTGAACAGAACCAGCAGCGAGATAAGATCATTTAATGAACTTTGCAGCCCCCTGCCTGAGATGACCGTGAAACACAGGTCCCCTTGAGAGCATGCATCCCTCCCACACTGGCAGATACCTCAAAGAGCATGACTTGGCAAGTGATGAGAATTTTCTTTAAAATGCCTGCTAGTGTTATCCATTTTAATAATCTTCCTATGAAGCCTGAAAAATTCCACACTACTGTCTTAGCTGTAATGGAGGCTGAAATGGTGTGACAAACCACAGTCAGTTTTGCATTACAGGGTGACTTACAGAAGCATGCGGTACTTTGGAGTTGTTAAACAAAGGATGAGTGCTTGATTTTGAGCTATCACAAAATCTGTTCTCTTCAAGGCAATTGTCATAGGAATTGTCTGTATGGTTAAGATTAGTTGATGGAATGCATTAAAACAGCACTAGTTTTACCATTTGGAGTTGTTATATCTCTATTACAGATGAATGCTTATACCATTGCATTTCATTTTCCGAGGAAAATGTTTTGTAGATTTGGCTGATGACAGATGCATGCACTTATCTCAGTTTTCATTAAATCCATCTACATTGCTAATATACCATATGTGACTGCTGGCTTAAGTAGTTCTTATACAACTGCTGATTGTTTTAACCTTCCTTGGTAGTAATTTTTCAGACTCCAAGTAGTAAAAGCAGCAGCCATTAGATGGATGCTTTCTGTAGTTCATATTTACTTACTTATTTTTTTCTGCAGTTTCCTTTACAGCAGAAAAATCCTGTGCAAAACCTAGGAGCTGCAGCCTTTCTCTGTAAAGGAAAATTCCAGCTATTTCCAAAACTTGGTCAATTCATTTTGATTTGATGAAACGGTACTTATTAACTCCTTAGAGACCGTACCTATTAACTTTCCCCAATGTGTCATTCCGCCTCATATCATATGAGAACACAGAAATCAACTCTTGCCTCCACACATATGATAACAATGGTAATGTGGTCTCAGAGCCTTAGGACCATTATACATATGTGACATTGAGAAAAGAAAACAACAACATATCATAGGTAAAGTTGGTTGGTCTATTTTTAGAAAACCAGCTCAGATTCTGGCTGGCTTTAGAAATCACAAACAAACAAAATGTGCTGGGTGAATATTAAAATAATATGGTATTATTAAAAGAAGTTTAATCCCAGGCTTGATACAGCAGCGATGCCAACTACCATGGTGCTGCAGAGCAACAGAACTGCTTCCTTTCCATTTGAGTCGGAGCTTGAGTAACATTCCCTTCTTACTAAACACATCTAGCTAAGTTTGCAATGAATTTGAGAGTTTGTTTTGTTTTTTTATGTTATAATGTAGGCAATACCTTCCATAAATTTTTGCGAAGACTGATTGTCCAGGCTTCATCAGACCAGAACATGTGTTTCTGGTCAGATATTCTCTAGACGCATTGACATTTGTGCAGTTTAGATGCCCTGCGTAAAGGACAGCCAAAATGTGGTAAGACATTGCACACTCTCTGGTCATCTGCCCTAGATTAGGTACATTGTTTATTATACTTGCTGACTGTATTTACAATGAACATTTCATCTGTGCATTCACAGTGACCTCTTGTGCAAGACAAATGGTGTATCCAGAAATCCTGGACAGAACTAGTACTCTGATGGACTACCCGTATCTGAAAAAAGGTCAGGTGGCAGGTGACTGGAAAGACATAGTTCACTCTCAAAAGCGGGGCAGCTGTCAACTTAGTTTTTATATCCAGCCTGAAAACTATTCAGGCTGTTTGTGCACCTCAGCTCTTGTTTATTAATAAGCAAATTTCAGAGCTGCTTACCAGAAACTGCTTTTATAACAGCTCTCATCTCTAGTTTGTGAAAGTTCTTGCAAACATCTGAACATCTGTGTAATGTCATTAGCGGAGACCACAGAAGAATCTGCAAAGTAATTGATGGAATGTAAACCTTTGGGGGGGTCTGAGGTGTTACGTATCTGCAGGAATCAAATTCTGTCTTGGTGTTCTGAGTGTGTGCTGTTGTTCACGTGTGGGAGAGTTGGAAATAAAAGTAGCAGCTAGCTCTTACTCTAGCAGAACTAATCCTGGTACAGTTAGTCTGTATTTTGTCAGCCTGACCCCTTCACTCGGTGGCTATTCTTAGACCTGATGCTAAAGTAGAGGAGGTAAAAGGAGAAGGTATTTCACAGATTCTTGTCAATTAAGTAAACATCTCATGCTTATTTTCTAGTTGATGCTAGAGAAAATAAAATCCTCAGAGGTAAGTTTTTTAAGCAGGTGCTCTACTGTGTTGTTGTTGGTATTCACAGCACACCTGATATTCACATCCTTCTTGTTCTGGATTGATGCAACGACAGTTAGAAAGTCATGAAGAGGGATTTCTGTCGCTTCTGGACTATGTCCTCATTGGTCCAGGAGCAGCACAGCTCACAGCAGTTTTAGCAGCTGTCTCCAAACTTCACAAATTCAAGAATGGAGCAGATTACTTAGATAGAAAGTAAGAGTCTGATCAGTTTAGGTGTCTGTCTGTAGTGGTTGGACCCTGTGTGGATTCGAGATTCCCATCAAAGCCTCCCTATCACTCTCCTTCACAAAAGTACAGGGGAGACAAAATGTGGTGAAGGTTCATGAGCTGAGATAAGGACCGGGAGAGATCACTCAATAATAGCCTCACAGGTAAAACATGAATTGGGGATATTAATTGCATTTGTTACCCACAAAATCAGAGCAGGATAATGAGAATAAATTAATCTTGAAAACCCATTTCCCCTACTCCTCCCTTCTTCATGAGCTCTTCCTCCTCCCCTCCAGCAGCATGGGAAGATGGGGAATGGGGGTTACAGTCAGTTCATCACACATTCCTGCAGCTGCTCAGGGGAAGAAGTCCTTCCCCTGCCCCAGCGTGGGGTCCCTCCCACAGGAGAGAATTCTCCATGAAATTCTCCAGTGTGAGTCCATCCCATGGACAACAGTTCTCCACAAACTGCTCCAATGTGGATACAGGCTGCAGTCCTTCAAAGATAGGCCACAGGGTCACAGGTCCTGCCGGAAAACCTGCTCCAGTCTGGGCTGCTCTCTCCACAGGTCTGCCTGGAGCCTGCTCCAGCAAGGGCCTCCTGTGGGTTCACAGCCCCCACTCAGGCATCCACCTGCCCTGATGTGGGTCTCCTCCACAGGCTGCAGATGGATCTCTGCATCGCCGTGGACCTCCATGGGCTGCAGGGGCACAGCTGCCTCACCATGGGCTGCACCATGGGCTGCAGGGAAATCTCAGCTCTGGCACCTGGAGGATCTCCTGCCTGTTCTTATCCACTGACCTTGGTGTCTGCAGAATTGTTCCTCTAAGATGTTCTCACTCTGCTCTTCTCTGGCCACAATTAGATCTGCACAGTAAGTTTTTTGTCTTAAATATGTTGTATCAGAGGAATTACCACCATTTCTAATTGGCCCAGCCTTGGCTAGTGGCACATTCATCTTCAAAGCTGCCAGGGATTGGCTCTTCTGGTCATAGAACTTCTCATAGAAGCCACCTCTGTATCCCTCCCTGCTACCAAAACCTGGCCACACAAACCCAACACACTACCTTCCCAAGAAAGCTGATGGTTAACTGGTTTTCATGGTTCTGTAAATATTTGCAGTGTGATGTTTTTAAACCTGCCTTGGAAAACCACCAGTAGTCCTTTAATAGGCCTAGTACTCCAGAGTGACAGAGCAGGCAGGACATTTCTTGATGGACTGTCCTGCAGCCAATACCGTGCCAGCACCATGGTGTTTCCCTGTCCCCCATTGCACATGAATTGATTTGAACCCTGCTGTGTTGTGTTGGCATCTCTGAGAGCACATCTGGAGAAAACACACCTGCTTAAAAGTTTTAGCCCTGCCTGCTGATATGACACTGAATGTTGGACTAAAGTATATGAAAAAAACCTGTAATGACTGGATAACTGAAGGGGTCACTTAATTTCACTGAGGTTTATAAACTTCCTCTCTTGGGCCAAGCCTTGGATTGGCCAGTGGGGACTTTTTTAAATAACACCCAAAAAATCAGGATTAAGTAGGAGCTGGAATTCCACTTGGCATACAAGAATACCTTTCACCTAAACTGGATTTTTCCTCTGAGTGCATTCTCAATGATGCATACATCACATCATCCATGCCTATGACCCACTGTTGTTTTCTTCATAAATACCTCTTATAGGATAATCTCAAGGTCAGTAAATCAGTAGATTTAAGAGTTGACATGTTTTATTAGCTGAATGAAACTTCTTATTGGCTCCAGTTACATGACACCTAAAACATTTACAGAGGCTGCTTAGTGTTGTTTGTAATCATGATATTGTCTTTGTGCAATCAGAAAAATTAGATATGTAAAACCCACTGGTAGCTTTTCCTAATTCTCTTGTTAGTTGCCTGCCTTTCCATGTTGCAGCTTTTCCATGATTCTATTTTTTTCCAGGACGGTAAAGGTTTCAAGCAGTTTAAATTGCATCAAGCTGAAGTTTGCGCACTGGAGCTGCTAGATACACAGATGCTTCCCCATGAAAGTGTAATTAGCCTGGCTCTGTGCACTGCAGGGGAGAATTTTGCTGCAAAAGAAGGAAAAGGCTGCTGGTGTCACCTGCTCTGCCCTAGCATTTCTATATGTTTGGCACTACCTTCCAGTCCAAATGAACTTCTATAGTAACCTGTCCAGAAAGGCTTCTATGATGTGTTGAATTTGTCTGCAATTTTGACATGGATGTTTTTCCATTTTATTATGACACTAGAGTTAGGAACAAAATTGCTCTAGACACCCTAAGGCATCAGTTTCATGAGTGTAAGAAAGAGGTTTTTGATCCTGTGTTAAAATCAGTCAATGCAGATCCTGCTCCAGTGTACATACTGTTTGAGCTGGGGTCGGAGTGTAAAAGTCGTGGAGAGAAACGGTGTCTCAGTGGAGTAATTCAGCGTCTTATGGGTTTGTTTATAGCATTATAGTTCATATATAGCCAAACTTTAGGTGCTTCAGTTAGAAAAAATTGAATGGGTTGAACTGGAGCGGTTGGAGACATCAAACTTGCTGCTAAAAAGTTTATGAAGGTCCACAGGGACTTTGTTACTGGTATTAATTTCCATAGGATGATGTCAGATATTTTGGTGATAGGGAAGTAGAAATTTAGGGCAGCATGTTAATTGCATGACTTTTTTGTCTTCTTTTAACATCCCATAGATCTTAAATGTTCAAGCATACTGCACCTCTCATAGAGGCAAATGCTACTTCACTGTTTTCTCCCTGGAAGCTCAAATCATCTTTGGATGAGTTTGAACTCTTTTACTTGGGAAGAAAGTAAGGTAAGAAGAAGGATGATAGAGGCTTTTAAAAGTGATTTTCATGGTGATGGGTAAATCTGTGGTTGCAGTTTCTTTGTGAATGTATCAAGGATAGTGTAGCTGTACCCCTGCTGTGCCCCTGCTGAACCCCAGTTTTAACTTCACTCAAACTCTACTTAGAACCAAGCAGAGATGTACTCAGATGTACTCACTTCACTTCTACCAATGTATCAGAGGGAAAGGATCTTCATCTCAGAGCTTCACCAAGTCAGTTAACTGAGAGGATAAGCAGGCTGCCTTTTGCTGCATCTTGTCTCCTGTTAAGATTGTATCCACATTAAAAAAACAGACCAGACTTTATTCTGGCTGGCCTCAATAATTAATGTGAGAGCTGAGGGCCCATTTTGCTTTTTGTGTGCTTCAGAAAGAAATCTGCTTTAACTTTTGCACTCAATCCAGACATGAAAGGTTGTCACCAACATGTTTCTTGTAAACACTGAGACCCAAAATGAGCATTAGCTCCCAGAACCTGCCATTATAAAAGTCTCTTGCCAATACAGTCCTCAGATTGCTAGCAAGATTACAAAGGTACCAGGTATGTGCTAAATAAAACTTAATTTGTGGCAGATTAAGATCCTGTAACTACAAGAGAGCAAGGAGTGGCCTGGGCCATTGCCAAGACATGCTGTGTGACCAGTTTGAAGACACCGATCTACCATCTGTGAAACAGCCAAACTTTAAG
>VZRQ01000963.1:364509-383517 GCA_013397975.1 Machaerirhynchus nigripectus | reverse complement strand
TTTTTTTTTTTCCCCCTTCCTTTGCATTAATATATATAGCTAATGCAAACTAGGTTAGATGATAAATTAAGTGTGACTGCTATGGCCAATTAGACCACTTCCTAAGTATGGATTTAAACGCTTAATATTTTGTATCAGAGATTGAATCTTTTGTTCATAGTTGTTGAAAGAGGACCACAGTAACTTTAAATGCAACAAAAAAGGGGAATGATATGTTGCATCAGCTATGAACATTTTTCTGAACATGAACAGAATAAATTCTTTCCTTTTCTGTTGTATACACATATATTGATGATAAAATTTTTAAATGTTTAGTGTGTCAGACATATCAATTAAATTCATGTAAGGAGCTATTATATCCCTAGTGATTACTAAAAAAACCTTCTCAGAATGTATTTTATGAGCTCTTTAACTTGAAGACAAAATCTCTTCAGTATAAGTTTGACCAGTGCTAAAGTTGTTTCAGGATTTGTTTACCCAGAAATAATCTTTCTTTCCAGGAACTGAGTACAAGATTGAATATGCTCAGAAAATTCTTCAGAGACATGTCAGTGTGTAGGCGTGTTCTCAAAGCACATCCCCACACTTAGCTCTCCTCCCTGGACTATCATCTTGTCTTCCTTCTCCTTCCTTGTGTGCACAGAAGTGTCAGTGGAGAGGCGTGGGTGGTGGTCACTAAACGTCCTGTTCCTGGCCTATGTTTGTGTCCCTCATGTGTCAACTGCTACTCTGCACCTTGCTGAGTTGCATAGTGTAGATTAATAGATCTTGATGATTGAAGCACACAGATATGGGGGGAAAGCTGCCAGGAGGTGGCCCAAGAATGACTCTGACAGAAGAGACCAGCCTGTCTTTTATTATTCTAGCTACAAGTCTGGATGGATCTGATCCTGACAGGACTGGCCTGACTGGCAAAGGGGTAACAATGGGTGAGAAGACAGCTGAGGTACTCAACAACTTTTTTGTCTCAGTTTTCCAAGGCCCTCTCTCTTCCTACACCTCTGCCACAAGTGGGTTTCAAGACAGGGACTGCAGGAGCAAAGTCCTTCCCAGCGTAAGTAAGGCTTGGGTTTATGACCACCTGAGGAACCTGAACGTATGTTAGATTTTGGGACCTGACACGATGTCCTGAGGAAATTGGCTGAGGTAGCCACCAAGCCACTCTCCATGATATTTGAAAAGTCATGGCAGTCTGGCGGAGTTCCAGGTAACTGGAAGAAGGGAGACAATGCACTCGTCTTTAAAACAGGTAGAAAGGAAAATCCTGGGAACTACTGACCTGTCAGCATCACCTCTGTGTCTGGGAAGACCATGGAACAGATCTTCGTAGAAGCTGTGCATAGGCACATGGAGAATGGGGAGGTGATTCAAGGCAACCAGCATGACTTCAGCAAGGGCAAGTCCTTCCTGACTGACCCAGTGGCCTTCTGTGATGGAGTGACTTCATCAGTGGACAGGGGAAGGGTCATGGACATTGTCTACCTTAATGCTTTTTTAGTAGGACCTGCTGTGGTAGGACCAGGGGTAATGGTTTTAAACTGAAAGAGAGTATATTCAAACTAAATACAAGGAAGAACTGTTTTATTATGAGGTTGGTGAAACACTGGAACTGACTGCCCAGGTACATGGTAGATGACCTATCCCTGGAAACATTCAAGATCAGGTTGGACAGGGCTCTGAGAAACCTGATCTAGTCAAAGGTGCCACTGCTTATGGCAGGGGCATAGGATTAGATGGCTTTGAAGATCCCTTCCAACACAAAGTATTCTAAGATTCTATGATTCCATCTGACAGCAGAGGATAAGGACAGCCTTCTGCTAGGTTTGAAGAAGAATTAGTAACTTCATTAAATGAACCAGCAAAATTAGGAACTTCTAAGTATTTAAAGGTTATTTGTGTCTGAAACAAGGCCTATAAGCAGCAGGAGGAAATATACTTTTTGCTTTCCACCTGTGTTTAGAATTTTTTTGTCTTGAACGGAAGATTATTCTTGTCAGCATTTGTGTCACTGTCACTTCTGATCAGCACAACACAGTACCCATGGGACTTTACCACTCAGCAAATATGTTTGCTGTACTACTTCATGTTCAAAGCAAGTATTATTTTCTTTTTTTTTTCTCTCTTTCTCTCTCCAGTCCTTCCTATAGACTAACTGCTCAAAGCTTCTAGCCATTAAGTGTACACATACATAAAAATTTACCATATCAATCTCTTCTGGGAAACTACCTATTTTAAAGGGAAGAGAGAACCTGACCCTATTGGACTGTATTATTTATCATTTGCCTTCTGGCTATGAATACCATTAATGCTGTACATTTGCTGTACTTGCTGTGCATGTTTTTCAAGTAGATGTCAGGCATCTGAGTCAGCCGCTGACTTTCTTGTCAGAGAGCTGCCTCGTGGATGAAAGCATTGGATGATTGTAGAAGTTCCTAGTGGAAATGCATTAACTTGAGTGCTTCACCCAACGGTGAAGACAAGAAAAAGTATAGAAATCTCTGAGAAGTCCTTAAGTGGACTGTTCTCCTGTTGCATCTACCCTTTTTTCAAATTGTGCCACAAGTCATGTAGGTATTCTTGGGGCCTTGGGGTCAGCAACCAGAACAAGCTTTGGTGAGTCATGAGTGCTTAGCAGCTCTGAAAATGAAAAGCCATATGGACCAAGGAGACTATTGATGCAGAGAGTGCAAAAATCCCTCTTACGTGCTGGTGTTAAGATAACTACATAAATCAGTGACCCCATAAAAGAAATAGGCCTGAAATAGTAACCTCCTTCAGTATAAAGTAAGCCCCATGAAATCAGCACCAGTGGTTCCTCTGATCCTGGCAAGAAGGCTGCCGGTGCCAAGAGTGCGGCTTGAATCCCTTGTTGCTCCCCCATTTGACTTCGTACTACGATTTTGTGTAGGCAGTGGAGAGACATGTGTGATTCTCATCACAAAACCAGATCTTGTTTATCTTCATCTTTTGTAGGTGTTTCTCAAAAGTTCTGCCACTATTTTGAAAATAAATTTTTAAAAAGATCCTAAGGGAGTTCACCACTTATTTTCAAAGACATTGAGCATTTTAGGGGAATTTGATTGGCAGTACCTCCTCTTTGCAATGGTGAGCTCCTATTACATTCCTGCGAAGTGACTATGCTTATATGACCACTTCCTCCTTTTCTGCCATGGTTTTGACATATTTGGAGTTACCTATCAATATCTGTGTGAGTCTGTGTCCTTGAGCAGTTCCTCTAACTAGCTGCACCAGGTGACTGCATGGATCAAGGCAAAAAACCCCATGAGGTAATACAGAATGTGCAAACCTGACACACATGTTGATGACTCCTTCTTCAAGTAACACAGGCCCTATACCCCGCGACTTCATGTCTGTACCCATAATATCTTCCCATGTGTTTTGTACGTCTCAGCATTTTTAAGTCTCACTAAACAAGAGGAAGGGGTGTTTCAGGATTTCACCACATGCTATATGTACCATGTACACATGAAGAAACTGGCCTTTCCAGATTGATCTTTGGAGTGAACTTCCAGGCTTGTGGTCACCACAACCACTTATGCAGGGAGAAATTTGGGGTGAATTTTTAACCAGGTTACTCAAAAATGATTAAAGACCACATTAGTTTTAGGTTCTGGGTCGTTATTCCTTCCTGAAACACAAATGCTGGTGGAGAATAAAAAAGAGACCAAAGAAGTGTCGTGCAAACCAGTCTATGGAGAAGTATAGACCCTTCAACCAAAATGAAATCGTATCTACTACCTATAAAATCATCTGTTGCAATTTTCAGCCGTAACTGAAAAATTCCTTCCTGTTATGTTACATTTCTGTTGGCTTGATTAAGGATAAAGAGTAACATTTACCAGGCTTAGAAGTATGTTACAGCTCCTGCATTTTTTCTTTCTTAAATTGCCTCTCAAATCTGACCTTAAAAGAAGAGCTACTAAAATTTCTTGTTTAATCAACTCATAGAGCTGGCTCTTTGGCTCTTAGGGTTGATCTTTGCCTGCCTTATCTTCAGGCTGTTCCTGAAACTCAGGTCTCCTGGCTCTTCTTGGTGCCTTTTCTTTCTAGGAGTAGAAATCAGATCTTGGATCTTTTGAGTTTAATCTGAATTCGTAGGAGAGGGCAGACTCTGTGGGAGATGATCCTTCACAGATCTGTGAACGTGTTGGTGCCATGTGACAGCTGGAAACATTTTGGGTAGAAAACACTTTTACATGTCAAAATTGAAGATAAGTTGTCTATTCTCTTTGGAAATGAATGGTAGCTCTTGTGGGATGTATGTGGGTTTGCAGGTAGACTGTAGCAGGGAGAGAACAAATAGGTAGTGAGACAGTATTATAGCAATATATGAAAGATTCTTGGGAGTAGAGATAAAAACATGTAGGCTTTCGTGCTGCCTTCTTTTTAATGGGTGCACAGGTGTGGTGTTAGCCTAGATGTACGCTTAAGGATATTGCATGATCTTGGAAAATGGACAACCAGTACAAACTTTTCACCAACTTGCTAAAAAAACTGTTCATCATCCAGAGAATCATACAGTTTTTCCTCACCTTAATAATTCTGTGATTTGAGATATGCTGGCATAACTAACATTTTTACTCCTAATTCCTGAAAATATTATCACAGGCAGAGCTATTTACTCATAGGTTTTTATAAGGTTAAAGCAACACTTTAGTTTGCCTAGCAGCAGTTCTCTTCAGTATTCAGGAGCAGAAAGACACGGTAAAAGAGACCAGGCAGCATATATGACAGTGCCTGTTTCACTATATATTGAATTATTAAAGAAATATTTTTATTGTATCTAAGATAATCACATATGCAGAATACCAAGGTCAGTGCATGAGAGTGTTAAGGAAAAACTGTAAATGCCACAGATAACTAATTTATCTCCCAGGAATGTTATTTCACACACTGACACATTTTCCTCTTTATCATCAATCTATACGACTGAGTTCTGTGAAGTGCTTTAATTAACCTATCATCATGTACTTATTTATGGTGTCTCCAAATGATGTTACCAAAATACAAAAGTCTTTTTTTCTACCTCCACTCTGTAAAATATCCTAAGACCCGAATATTTTACAAACAAATATTTTCAAGCCTGTTTTATATGTTTATCTCAAAAAGCTGTCAAACTTTAATTGCCAGCAGCCAGGGAAAGCATATACTCTTGAAAAGTAACAAGTCCCTGTTACTTCTTTTCATCTGGCTATCTGATAAAATTCCTTTAAAATTAGTATTCAACACCTCAGAATCCATGCACACAGAGCTGGTATAATTTGTCTTTCTGACACACTTAACCCAGCAAGTGGGTTCCTTAGTCTCTTTGATAGAACGGTAAGATTAAAGGTAATTATTTCACTTTCTCTAAGACTTTGCACAGTGATACAAGAATCACTACTCGTCCCTGCAGTAGGTCAGATCAAGCTTATTCACTTGCTGAAAGTTTGATTTAACATGAGTAGAATGGTGATACGAAAACCACTTGAAAAAACTATATATTATTTCCCATAATTTTATAAATGTTGTCTGTGAAAACATTTGTGTAATTGTATACTCCTTTTACCAGCCTAATATTTTTCTTCTTCTTAATTGCCTATGAAAAAGCTAACTCTCACTCATTCTATAGTAAGTGTAAAAACACTCTGCTAAGTGTTGACAGTAAGTTCAGCCTTAGTTCATACAGAAAGACACATGTAGCCAAAGCAACAGATAATAGCGGCTTCATCTTTTGAAAATTACTTTTTAAAACCTCACGTATTGCATTCAAATACTTGCTATGGTTTGCTTTGGGAATGTTAGTTTCTATCAGTACAGTGAGGCTCAGGAACTCAGTCATTAGTGCTATGTTCAGTCTCACACTTGCATCTGACTGCAAAGTTTAGGAGTCAGTGTTATCAACTTCTAATGATGCCATCTCCTGGTGACTGGTGCCTGTGCTGATGTTGTTATTGAGGAGCAGCACAAAGGAGAAGGAAAATAAAGAGTAAAACCAACAGGACTGATGAAAACATGACTGAAGTAAACATGACTGAAGTAGGAGTGTGTGCATGCTAAGCATTTTGCCTTGGAGAATGGAGCTGGGCTGTGGTGGCAGATACTTTGTTAACTGTCAGAAAATAATCCATCAGTGTGTCAGCTGCTGAGGACAGGTTCATTCTTCCTGTGCACTTGTACAGTGCCCAGCACAGAAAAATATCAGCCTTGGTCAGGGCTTGTAGGCACACTAGGGTCTACACACTGCAAATAATATAGCTGTGCTTTGACACAGTGATGCTTATTGCGATTCATGTACGTGGCTTTTAATGTTATTGTTTACAATGAATCAGTGCACAGCTAGCTAATAATGCCTCATTTTCTTCTCTCATTTTCTTCAGGATTTCTCATTCTTCACTTGTGGAACCTCCGGTGATTGTGACATCAAAGCCTGCTCCAGAACTGCCTTCATTTGCTGGGCACATAGATGCACACACCAACATGCATGCCACGGTGCCAGTTCATTGGCTTTAGAGACTTTTAACCAGCAGCCTTTCTGCAAATACTGAGTGAATCTAAATTCTTTACACTGGTGTTAACACTGGCATGTTTGTCTCCTGGTGAAAGCTACGCTGTCTGCATTGGGGTACATCTGTGTAAAACAGTGAAAATGGCTCTGTCAGTTCAACAAACTTATGGGCCTGCGTATCTCCCTATGTGATCCTCTGGGGAACAAGTCACTCATAATTCTTGCTTTAATTAACTTAATTTGCTACATTTTTCATTGTAGTGTTTATTTTTATATCTTAAATCATGCGTTATTTTTTTTCCCCTGAAACTTCTACAAATTTCAATATCCTTTACAAAGAGAAGATGACAAAATGCTAAGCAATATTCCATTAATGGTGTCACTACTGCCAAGTAAATAATGATCTTTTTATCTTGTTCCCATGGGATTTTGTACTGCTTAGATACTATAATGGAAATTCATGAGCAGATTTTCTTCCCATTGGCATTTAGTTTTTACACTGTCTCTGCATGTTGAAGTCTCCTTTTGAAGCTAAGAATGACAATCTTTTTAACTTAACATTAAAACAATGATGATATAACCAGTTTTGGCTTGTCTAACTGTGGGCTCCTCCTCACTTCTGCTGCATGTCTCTGCTACATCCCTCTGTCAGCAAAGATGGTCTATCTCAAAATGAGGCCAATAGAATGAGAAAAAGATATTTCGGATAGATAAGTGAGTGGACCTGTCTGACTGTGGATGATATTAGTACAAAGGGGACAATAGACACCTGTGTTTGTGGTCTTGTACTCAGGCTGCTTGAGAAAGTTGCAGTATTGGGTATATATACTTTGCTCCTGGAATTCATATTTGCTACTTAGTTTTACCTGCATAGGTGATTACCCGTTCTAGCTGTTGGACTGGAGTTTGGCCTCCATATATTTTAGCACTGTTGAACTTTGCAGTTGTTTTTTGGTTAGTATAGCTAGTGATAGGCATACCATATGTGCTCAGGTAAAAGAAGATAACAGCATAGGAATGTACTTAATTGACTTTTGTTGCATGTTGTTGCACTGCTGGAGATGTACTGCACATCGTATCTGCACAAGTCTTTTTCTCCACTGAGTTGCTTCTCACAGGTCCACACAGAGAGTGCTGGGGTATAGCCCCTGTGAAGAGCAGTAGAAGGCACCAACACAGAGCAGGGAGAATGCTTCTGTATTTCTTATTTCCCTTAAAGACTGAAGTTAAAAACAATAAGAAATTTCCGTCTCTGTTACCAATATGCATAATAAATTCTATCGGCACAATTTAGCAAACCAACACCAGCCTAACAGATAGGAATACAGAGCTCAACTCATTTTAACATCACATGGCCTCCATAAGGTACCTTCAAAGCTAGTTAAGGTGTACAGGCACTTTGTTTTCCAGGAGAGATTTCCTCCTTGTACAAGGAGTAGCTTCAGTACTGGTGCTGTATCAAACAAATTTGAGGTGAGGAAACATAATGTTGGGACTGGAAGAACAAGGCTGATATGTAAACATAGGACTTGACAAGTCTGATAACTTTTTGTCTTTTTTTTTAAAGTTTTTTGTCCAAGAAACACTCTTTAGTTCATGTACAGAATCAGGTGGGGAAGTTCTTAGAGACCAATTTTTCTTTTTGATCCTGACTCTCTGCTTGTTCTGTATAAAAATGCTCCTGCAAATATTGTCTTTTCAGCATTGTACCACTTCTTTATCTTTAATTAAATTTTTTCCTTATACTTCTTTTCATACTTTTGGAAAGCACATAATCTTGGTGATTCAAACACATGAAGCACAATTTTCCCCACAAAACTTTCTAGAATTTGACTAGAGCTTTTATGTTAGCACAGGAGACAGAACTATCTGTTTCTTTGGTGTATATATACATATGTGAGATTTATTCTTGTTTATAACGTTTAAAAATTATTTACAAGTAGGATGAATCACGTGAAGCTTTGTGTTTATTGGGAAGATACAAACATCGTATGGTAGAGAACAGGCAAAAAGACGCATTGCTGATAAGAGATGCAGGATGTCATGTGCCATGGCTGTAAAAGAATTTAATGTTCAGTACTGTTTTGCTGTCCAGTGACAGAAAATTCTGTATGGATGGGTTGAAAATGTCTGTCACAGTCCTGCCAGACCCAGGCCTTTGGTTGGAACTTCACAGGTTGTATGTCTATTTCTGCTCACAGAAAGCCAGTGAAAGGAGACAAGCTCTGGCCCAGACAAAGAGTGAAGCTCAGAGAAGTATCTCAGCTGTCAGAGAAAGAGATCCGAGTCCTCAGGACCAGCTGCTGGAGGCTCAGCTGGACAGGGTGCTTCCTTTAATGCCAATGCCTTTCTGGCTGTTTGCTTTTGAGCCTTTACCAGTGCTTCTGTCTTGGTAGTACATTCCTAACATTTCATCCAAACATTATCAAAAAAATAATATCTGAACTGAAGCCTCAAAAGGCTGGATTATAAATTGTAGTTTTGTAAAGATGTGGTTGGGCTGCAGCAGATGAAGACAGCTGCTAATGAAAGCTATTTCTGTTCCAGCATGTACGTGAAGACAAATGCTAGACCCAACATGTATAAGGCATCTGGTTGTATTCCAGTGACATATGGCAGCTTCATGATCTTATCAAGAAGTCACCCTCACAGCAGCATAAGCCAAGGGCAAGGTCAATCAGCCAGATGTGGAGGGAATTACAGGTTTTAATATCTTCTCTGACCAAGAAGGTGCTTTGCAATCACAAGGAGTACTCACAAAGCTGGGTAATTTTGCAGAGGGCAAGTATACAGCTGCTGCATTGTCATTAAGTCTCCCACGCTTGTACATGACCGTGCTGTAAAAGATGAGGCAGACAGTGAATTACAGGTGACAACTGCAGCATAGCTAGATAGGCCTCCACAAGACATACACTTATAACTTTGGACAATGCTCCTAAATATATGGTTTAACATTTAGGTTCCCCTATGTGGATACAGGAGTTGGACTTGATGATCCTTGTGGGTACCTTGCAACTGAGGATATTCTATGGTTATGTGACTCTGATTCATAGGGCCGCTCAATATATGAGCCAGGCTGCTGTAGTGTATTACCTTCCAACAGGGTAGACAAAAATACCTTCCAATAGGGAAGACAAAATATAAAGTTGCTGTATATTTGCTCAGGTGTATGAAATTTGTTGGTGTAATTATCCAGATGTATAACCTGCTGACACACTATGAGAGTCAATGAAAGATGAATAGGAAAATACAACCTTAGCAATCTCAAATATGCCAATTAAAAACAAAAAGAAGCCCCAAATAACTCTGGATAAACAAGTGGGGGAAATTACTTCTAATTCTGTTTTAGACGGCTTTTTCTCTAGGTGAGAGAAGGCTATTGGCACCTATAGGTACCATTAACACTTCTCAGGGGCAACAGAAATCCCTATCTCCTTGGAATAAAGTCACCTCAAGAGATAACCATCAGATACTCAAAGAGATATGTATGTGACACTTCCTCAGTATCTGATACCTGAAAGTTAGCTTTCCAGGTTTGTATGTGCACCTTCGTGCACTACATAGCCTTATGCAAAACGAATCCCTTCCTTTAAATGGGCAGTGTGTTAAGGGCAGATGGCAGCATCCCCCTGCAAATCTGTGCCTAGCAGCAGAGCTCCAGCTCCAGGGCTCTTGGCCGCAGAGAAGGCAGCCTCTCCACCACACTGCTGCCCAGTCTGGGATCTTATCAGCTGTGGCATGCCCCTCGGAGTGATGGAGGCTGGAGCAATCGCAAGGGCGAAGCCACGGAGGCCAGCTGCAGGCGGCACCATTTGTTTTAGTTCTGGAGTCAGCTGTGAGGAGGAAAAGATCTAGGGCTCTGGGGCCCTGTGGATCATCTGATAAATACTTCTCTTTGGGGGTCTTCCCCCTGCCCAAATGTGGCTGCATATAGAGAAGGCACATGCATGAACTTGCAGCGACAGATGTCTACTTTGCTGGGATGTGCCACGTTTGACAGAGCGGTCTGTGAGTTAGCATGAGGCTGGAGAGTAAGCATTGCTGTTTGCTATAAACAAACCTTAGCAAAGTGCCTGTAATTGCACTGTTAGAAGGTTGGCCAGGCCTAGATCGTAACAGGGGAGGAAAATAATGCTTTCTTTTATCTCTTCTTGCAAACAGCTGGAGACAGATAAAAGCGGAGACAGTTTTAACCTAAGCAAAGATTGTGACTGTGTGCTTTGCTTTGTTCCTCAGTGCTTTCTGTTTTCCTCCTTCTAAGTTACATTTTTATTTGCTAATGAGACTATGCATAGAACTGCTTCTGCATGCTTTTTCTTTTTCTCCTCTTCTTGTTTTTATTTAACTTAAGGAGATACCTGTTTTTCTTCTAACTCAACTGCCGTGGCTGAGTCTGCTTCAGAAATATGCAAGGGCAACAGGCTGTACTTCCTTCTGCCTATGCCTCACCAACTTCCGAGCTCTGACACAAAGATGAGATGAACATCTTCCACAACCAACTGACACTGAGGGAGCAATTTGCCTTAGTGCGGTTCAAATAAAACCGTCCTGAAGCAGAATTTTCAGATTTTCCAGTAACAGAATGCAATGGAATAAGATAGAGAGAAAAGGAGCTGCTATCTTAAAAACAAACAAATAAAAACCTTCTGTTTTTTCTTCCAGAGAAAATTTTTGAATTCTGGCATTCAGAGTCAGTAATAAATGGCACTGACATTATTAATATGCTTACGCATCTAAGCTCCCCATACAATGCTTTGAGACTGCAGAAACTGAACAATGCATCTAATTTGATGCCCTGAACTAATGTTTTGGTAGCAGGAAAATGTTTCTTTGCTAGACATTTCAGTTGCTCTAATTCTGCAAGTCAGACCAACCCAATAATGAATAGCTTCATCAAGGCGAGTCGTGCAGGCACATAGGCTCATCTTCACAGGGAGTTATTCCAGATCAGTTTTTCCTGATCAAATCTGCTGTGAGTGTTACTGAAACAGAAATAGCTGTTCTCTTGTAAAACTTGTATTAGAACACTTTTCTCTTTTGTTAATTGCAATCTTTAATGGCTCTGTGTATTTTCTACAGGGATAAAACATAAATATAACTTCAGATGTATTTTTACTGTACTATGTATTTTCCACATACCTTGCTGTTTTCTTTTAAAAAGTAAAGGCTATTTGAAGCACATTACAAGCTGTATTGCCTACAGACTTCTCAGGTATGCTTTATGGCAAGCGAAGATGACTTCACAATGGCATTCCTGCAATTTCAGCATCTGAGGACAATTTTCCTCCAGCTGTTCTCTTTGATATTTAATTATCCTAGGCTGGTCTGTGGAAACACAGGCCAATGGGTACAGACACAGGCCAACGGGTACTTTGTGTGAAATGAGAAAAGGACCATTTCTAGTCTAGAATATCTTATGTGGAAAGTGAGAAGCCTCGTCTGTCAGTGCAAGTCTAGAATTTGGAAAGGAACAGTCTGAATACTTGCAGTATTTAGCATGGATATGTTTTAACATAATGACTCCCTGGGAAACCTAATTCTGAGTAGTCATAGATTTGAAGGCATTCACTACATTATGTCATTTGTTGGTGATGCATCCTTCTCTGCTCAAGAACTGGATTGTCTTAATTTATTGCAGCAAATAAATAAAAATTTATAAGAATAAAATATATTGAACTTTTAAAAGACTTATAGAATTTTCTTCATCAGTAGTGACTTTTTAATCCATAAAATTATGAATCTGATAGTTTCTATGTGGTATCTCCATGTTTAAAGGATGAAGATACATTTTAGGTTTATCTTTGCAATTTTTTTCAATGCACTTACATGCTCAAACATTTTGTATTTTACAGCCTAGATACACTAATTTTTAAATTATATAAAAATCAAGACAACTTTGCTATAGAAAAAGTTAAAAAAAGTTGCTCTTTGCTGCCATTTTAAAAAAGAGGAACTCATATTTCTAGGATGTGAAAGATGAGTATTTCCCAAAAGACAAATAACCATCACTTACGTGTTCTTAATATACATATGACTCCTGCCCAAGATTATGCATATGTACAATTTTGCTGAAATAAATAAGAATAAAAACTGAAAGACTGTGTAACTTTTACAGTTCTCTACATTAGGTCTTGAAAGATACCTACTCTTAAGTCTGTCTTAAAGTCTTCAGATTTCTGATTGCTCATTCTACTCTGCACTTTTCTCACAAGATGCAATATAACAACAAATGGTAGATGCAAATTTTCAAGTTTAAATAAAGCTAAACAAAGTTTTCAGAAATGAAATCAGTTTTATTTGTTAAAATAGTTGTACTGTGTACAAAAGAAAGTACTATAACTTACAATACTTCAGGCATAGAATATTAGGGGGGTTTTGCTTCCACTGGAAGAGCAGTATTTTAGACATAAAGAATCGTTAGAATCAGATATAGTAGTATTAATATAATAATATAATAATAAATACTTCACATTCATATAATCTGAATTTATAATAACTCAGGTATTTCAACATTAACTAATACATCTTGATCTGCCACAAACATGTAGGTAGAAGAGTCTTCTGTAACTCATAGAAGAAATGTAGGATTCATGGTGAGGGTTATATCAACCCTGAGATATTTTCCCTTGTCCAGTTTCATAACTGCAGGCTAGCAGAGCTCCAGGAGGATGGTGAGCAGGCAAGTGACTGAAAACACTGTTTGCTGTAATCTTAACCCGTTAGAATACAGTCTGATAATTTCCTCCTTTTTGGATTTCAGTTCTTAAAAAAAATCAAGAAAATAAAATGGTTAATGAGTAAATAGGTAAATTCGAAAACATAAGGATTTTCAACATACTTGAAAAGTCCTCTGACATCTCACAGGTACTTAAGTTAAAGGTATCAGCTGTTAAAACCAATCAAAGGGACTATTCTCAAGGGAGAGATGTAAATAGATGTCCCATCAATGATCGTTTGAGGAGCAACTGATAGCACTTATCAGCTCTTGCAGGCATTAATCTCAGAATAATCAAAAGTAAATACCAAGCATAAGCAAGAGGAAGAACTTCACAAGAGGTAAGCACTCAAGCCTGAATGTCGGCTTTTAACCCTTCCTTTAACAAGGGACTTTGCTTTTAGCAAAAGCAGAAAAGCCAAACCCTCGTGTACATGAAAGCCACTGAGTCCCTTCTCAGAGGATTCTCCACTGAGACCTTTATTGTCTTCCTTAAATTGAGCTCAGTAGTAATAAGCAGTAGACTGCTTCTACAGAGCATGGGAGGCCTATAATATCTTTTGCTCCTGTAATGAGGAACAATAGGACTGATTCAGATGTGAACCTGTTAAGAGTTTAACGAACAAGCTGTTTGCCACATATAACTGATTAGTACAGAAAACTTCAAGGAAGAAGTGGTTCTGCTGGTGGATTTTAAATTTTAGTGGTTTTTTTTGTCTAGGGTTGCAAAGATAGGAATGTCACCTTTCTAATGTTTTGATTTACATCTGAGTTGGTGCTACAACTCAGAAGTCACAGCTTCAAGGCACTGATACTCAGGTAGGAATCTGGTCAGGAAACAAGAGCCTGCTTCGGGTGCAAATGAATCTTGAAACGCTTTAGGTCTATTGTTTTCTTACCCTGCTAACTAGTGACACTGGCACAACTGAAGGAAAGCATACGATGGGATTAAGATATTATGGGTGGAAAGGAAAAGAATATTTTGCATTGATTTTGCCACTGAAGATAAAATATTATTAAATCCTTATCAGTGATCTCAAGAGTATTGAAAACAGTCTGGATCAGTCAGTTTTCCATGGAAAATAATACCAGTGAAGTAATTCTTTAAGTCTATATGCTAGTTGATACACTGTTTTCAAAAATATTTAACCATTTATTCAGGGAATTTCACAGGGTGATATAGAAAGACTTGACTTTAAATTATGTGGTGCTTTTGAGGAGTCCAGATAGCACTACTTTAGTGTGATCAGTGTAATGGCTACATATTTTTTTGCGTGTAGGGTGCTTAGTCTTAGAACTCATAAAAGAATATTCTGAAGATTGAGATACAGATCTTAAAATAAGATTCAGGTTAGTTTTGTGTCGTTTATGTATTATGATTGATGATTCTATGTGTTAAGTAGCTTAAGTTAGTTTTCAGTACTTTTTTCTCTAGTGTAATACCAGTTTCTACTTCTACCACACCAGTATACACTACTGGTTTTTCTCTTTATCTAAGAAACATTTGTATGCTTGGATTTAGTTTAATTTTAGAAACTGTCCTTGTTAAATGGGAAGTCATAGACATGTACAGATTTTGAAGAACAGAGAAGTATTTAACCTCTGTAATTTTCAACTAGAATGGCGGAAAGTTTCCTGCTGTACAGAATTATAAAGGTCTGAAAGTGTGTTATGTGATGTACTATAGAGCCAAGAGCAGTGTTTTTCACAGTCTCACTAATGCATTCTCTGAAGCAAAGCAACCCACTGTGGAAGTCTAACTAGTGCACATGCAGCACCCTCGAGAACCCCACCATTGCAGAAGGCAATTCTGACACACATGGGATAAAAATGTTTGATTTAACGCCATTTCTTACCACAGTTACTGTGCATTATTTCTGAGAGACAGTTCAGAGTACCATAGCCGCACCGACAAAGCCAACAGCCCTTCAGCACCCAGATGCCGTGGGCAATGCTGCCGCAGTTGCTGCCAATGACAAGGGAGACATTTGGTACATCCCTGACCCCACCACACAACACAACCATCCAGACCACCTCACTCATTTCCTCTGATTTTGGTCTGTGTTTTTTTTTACCTTAGCCGCTCATCATGTTCACAGTATCTGCCAGTAAAGTGCTTTTGGCAGGCACAGAAAGTCCCCAGGATACATGTCCCTCCATTTTGGCAGCAGTGTCTGTTCAGTTTTTTACCTGCAAGACAATATTACAGAGGTTAACAAGCATCCCAGGGGCTCTGAACCTCACCTTTTCCTCACTTGTTCGCTCAGATCTCTCCAGTTCTCAAAGTCTCTTAAGGATATCTACTTTTATTGTCTTTAGAGACAATAAAATTATATGCCTGTTAGGAGTGTTTGTTCAGCTAAACCCAGTTTGTTTAGTTAAGGATTAGAAACAAGCTACCAGGGATTACAGGATGGTGAAGAAGCAACGCCTGGCAAATCCTGTAACAGCAGTGTGTGTTAAAAGTGAAATATTTACTTTGACAGATGCAGGTTTCAATCACACTAAGAAATGGGGCATTTTTACTGGGAAGTGATGCTTATTTTTGAATAGAGAGGTTTTGTTACTGGGAAATTACTTGGTTTTGGAGGGGTTTGGGGTGTGGAATGATCCCTCAAGCCTTTCTCAGAGTCCTGGGATTGAGAACAAATCTAAAACTTTAAATGTGTGGGAGGAAAAAAAATATTCTATTTTTTTTCTGTTAGTACTGTTGCTTTCAGGCAGCTCAACATTTTTTTAATAAAATTGACCTTTTTTTTGTCACGATATGTAGTGAATTTAAAAAAAGTAACAGAACGTTACAAAACTTCCCAGATGCTTTTGTAAACACAAAGGGACAAACCCCTCTTCATTCTTAGTATCCTTCTTTCTTTTTCCTTAACACATTTTGCAAGTGAGAGATCTTCAGTTCTACCTTAAATTTTTATCACCATTTACTAAGTGGCCACCGGTATAATTTAAATGAGTGGCCACAGAAAACAAACAGGCTGGAATCTTTCAGGACAGTGGTTAAAGCATTACTATATTACATTTTTAAAAAGCGATTTTATGTCATTGTTTACATAAATAATGTTACCTACTCTCTGTAATTCCAGTGAAGGGTACGAATGACCTGGAACTCTGTTGCTTTCTACTTTCATAACTCTGATTCATGTCGCTGAGAGCATTTATAAAGGTCCCTTCGTTCTTGGGCTGCTGTTTCTGTGCTGTGGCATTGAGATTTTTCACATCTTCTTTACGTTCTTCTTTTTCAGGGCCTTGACAAGAAGTGCAAATATGGAAGGGAAGGGTAGTTAGTAATGAAGAAACGCACAAATTGTAAATATAGAGGAGAAGCAGGGCGGCGTGGGGAGAAACACGAAATGTCCCTTACCTTTTTCTAAATGAACAGCCTTCCAGACCAGAGTCACAGTGAAAAGAATTCTGGAAAAAAGGGGAAAACAAAACAAAACAAAACAAAACAAAACAAAAAAAAAAAAAAAAACCAAAAAAAAAAACAAAAAAAAAAGACGAAAAAAAGAAAGAACTGAAATAAATTTGTGCTAATAAAACACAAACACTAAAACGGATGGTGAGGGTGTGAACTTTTAAAAAGAGTAAGTATCCCTGGCTAGAGAAGGTCCCCGGCATCTCAGGCAAACTTACCTAATTTGATTTCCCCAGTACATTTTCCTGCAGCCTGGAATACCCCGTGAGGTCCTCCGGGAGAGCTTGAGCCGAAGGAAGATGTCCGGAGCCCTTTACTGAGGGCTGTTGCATGCGGCAGTCCACACACCGTAGACACCGACGGAAAGAGAAGGCAGGACTGACCAAAGTTTTCTCTTGCTGTCCAGCTTAGCAAGGCTCCGTTCCCGGCTGCTGGCTGAGCCCTCGCCCGGCGCCAGGAGCGTCCCTCCGGGCTGGGAGTCCCCGGCCAGCCCCCGATTTACATGCACTGCTGAAGGGTGGAGCGAGGTGGGGGCACCCACTGCTGGGGGGAGACTGAAGGGCCCATGAGCACACCTAAAAGCCCAGGGCAGGAAGATCTCAACTCAAATGTATTTCTCAACACAGAAGACTTTGTACCACCATACACTGCATAGGAAAAATGAACGAATGAACAAACCCACAAACAAACAAGCAAACAAACAAACAAACAGGCAGACAGACAGACAGACAGACATTGTTCTGCAGAACTGCAATAGGAATATCGTAAACTGGAGCAGGTACATATAATGAAGGTTAAAAAGCCTCAACTCTACCTACATGCCTTATCTCTGCCAGAGTTTTCTGCCAGGGATCTGCTTTATAAGATTGTACCTCTTTGCAGCAGAGATCCTTAAAACCTATTTTAGAGATTTCTACCAATACTAGAAAAAGCAGTATAAGGTCCTTGAGAGAGGATTGTTGTCTCCCCAGAGCTGTAAATAACCTTTTGAAACATTTTCTGAAAATTTTTACTGTTAGTAAAATTAGGCCCATTAGTGAGTATTCCCAGTCCGAGTTTATGCAGTATCAGCAGATACCTAGATATAATTTACCACGTGTACTGAAATGGTCTAGGACCACTCACATGGCTTTACTATGGCTCAGTATCATCAGTAGAAAGATCTGCAGATGGTCAGTGCCAAAAAAGCAGCTCTGGGTAAGCTTTTCTCATCATGGTCCCACGTTTTGTACCACAGAATGCACATGGCCTTTACTTTGTGGCAGGAAACTGCAGCAAACCAGCCTGTTTTGTTTTGGAGGGGCATGCAGAAGAGGGACGTTTTCGCTGCGTCACTGAAAACCAAGCTAGTACAAGTTTCACCTTGGCTAGATACAAGATCACATCACAAGTATGGGTCAGACCCTAATTGAAGAAATGGCTGCTCCAGCTTAAGACATTATCATTCCTTGTTTGTAAGTCCCTGTGGCTGTCGCTTGTCAAATTTGCCCCATCTGAACTAATGGTTTGGAAGCTGTGATCCCTTCTCATCCAATTTGGTAAAAAGGCTGGCTTAATTTGCAAAGATAGCTGTCCTAATTAAAGTCAACCCTCTTGGTACTAAAGCAGATGGAGAGTGTTTTGAGGACGTTCTCTTACACAACTGCACACAGCATGGGTAAGAAGAAAGGGAAGTTGGAAACCATTGTGAAGTTAGAAAAATATGGCCTAATTGCTATCATGGAAACAGTGGGAAAAGTCATACAACTGGAGCACTGCAACTGAGGGCTACAAGATATTCAGAAGCTCTTTATATCCAAATTGGAGACACCTGGATTTGATGGATGGACAGTTCAGTGGATAAGGAATTGGCTGGCTGGCTGCAGCCAGAGAGTTGTGGTCAATGGCTCTGTGTTGAGGCAGGGGCTGGTGCTGAGTGATGTCCCTCAGGCTCTGTTTTGGGACCACTGCTCTGCAGTGTCTTCCTCAGTGACACAGACAGCGGGATCGAGTGCACCTTCAGCAAGTTTGCAGATGACACAAACCTGAGCAGTGCAGTTGACACAACAGGACGGAATGCCATCCAAAGGGACCTGGACAAGCTCAAGGACTCGGCCCATGAGAACCGTACAAAGTTCCACAAGTCCAAGTGTGAGATGCTGCACCTGGGTTGGGTCAATCCCAGACATGAGCACAGACTAGCAGAAGAACTTATTGAGACCACCCTTGAGGAATTAGGAATTCTAGTGGATAAAAACTGGACATGATCCAACACTGGATGATGAAGACAAAGCCAAACGTGTCCTGGGCTGCATCAAAAATTATGTGGACAACAGGCTGAGGGAGGTGATCCTGCCCCTCTTCTCTGCCCTTCTGAGA
>VZRQ01000963.1:347422-364354 GCA_013397975.1 Machaerirhynchus nigripectus | reverse complement strand
CCCAGCACAGGAATGATGTGGACCTGTTAGAGTGGGCCCAGAGGAGGCCACGTGTTCCCGAGGTGTTCCCGAGGTGTTCCCGAGGGATGGAGCACCTCTCCAATGAAGACAGGCAGAGAGACTTGGGGCAGTTCAGCCTGGAGAAGAGAAGGCTCTGGGGAAACCTTGTTGTGACCTTCAAGTACCTTAAGGGAACTTTTGAAAACGAGGATGAGGACCTTTTATACGGTTGTAGTGACAAGACAAGGGGCAATGGTTTTAAACTGAAAAAGAGTAGGTTTAGATTAGATATTACGAAGAATTCTTTACTGTGAGGGTGCTGAGGTTGCCCAGAGAAGCGGTGGATCACCTATCCCTGGCAGTGTTCAAGGACAGACATGATGGGACCCTTAGCAACCTGGTCTAGTGGAAGGTGTCTCTGACCATGGCAGGGGGGTTGGAACTTGACAATCTTTGGGGTCCCTTCCAGCTCCAGCACCTTCTATGATTCTATGATGACGCGCTCTTTCATGTCTCCTGTGGGAACACTGGTCTTCAACAGGAGGAGAGAAGTGCATTGCTGAAGATTTGAAATGGCTGTTTCCACAGGGATTGCTTGCAGGGACTGCTCTGCAGGGCTACACAAATCTTAGGGGATAAGGCATTCCCACTGCTGCTACAATTATTGGCTCCAATTGTAAGCTCAACCATTTCTTGTAGATACAGGCTAACCCTTTAGCTTCGTGGCATCTTGTTTCATGGTGTGTTTTATGTTTGTTACTAACTTAAACAGATTTAGATGAAACTATATTCTTGTTCCAGACTTGTATTGAAGTACCGTGTCTTTTAGAATTGAGAGGCTGTGATGTACATTTGTGTGCAATTCAGCTAAATCAGCACTAGAACTTTTATCCTAACACTTGTGGGTAAGATTTTTCATAGAAAAAATCACAAAAATCATGATAAAAAAATAATGATAAAGAAAAAAATCATTATAAAAATCACAACATGTTAATTCAGGAAGGCGTGTTGGTTTTCCTGTCTTAAATAGCAACAACTTTGAAGAGACAGATTACTCTCACCATTATGGTATCTGCCTCTACCTGTTGTGATTGACAGGGACTTCTAAACTAAACGTTAAAGTTTAGGTGCTTGCTTAAAAAAGGTTTAGGTGCTTGCTATCCATTTTAAAATACTGTCATAACAACAGAGTGTTCTGCATTAGGACTATAAAATGTTTCACACAAATAAAAGAGACGTCATTTTTGTGTGTATTCAGAAAACATGTATGCATTATCCACATTTGGAAATGTTTATTTTTGGAGAATACTTAAAATTCAAATGACTCTTGTTTTCATTCCAGTTCTCTAACCATATAATGGGGCTAGTATTTTGAGTTTAAAAAGAGGAGGTGTAGTTACATTTGTTCCAGGGTTTTTTCGCTTGTATATTAGGAAAAAAACATTAATTTTCAGTTAGGTCTAACTGGTTGTATCACCTTAAGTTATAATATTCACATGCTGAAATGCTGTCATTTACTATTTAGCTTGTTGTTTTTCCACTTTGCATAGATGGAAGGCAAAAAAAGCATAAACAGAGATAAGTAAACACAGGAACATCACACAGTGGGTTTTTTTACTACATTCAGCGTCAGTATAGCTCTCTTGGAGAATTTTCTTGGGTACTAAATTCCCAGCCCTGTGGTGGAGGTAACTTTCAAAATGCAGCTGCTGGTAAAAAAATATTGATCAATTTTCACACTCTGTGCCATTTGCTTAAGATCAGAAGTCATTCCTGTATCTGCAAAAGCTAACAACCTGGGAGAACCGTAAAGCAGTTGGTAAGCATTTCTTGCTTTTGATACCTTGTTTCTTCTTCCTTCTCCCCACAGCCCCAGCATCAAGGCACGCATAGGAACGGGGACAGAGAAAATTGCTCTGATGCTGCTGTTGCCTGACTGCTCCAGAGGTGAGATTGGTGTGACACTGCAGAAAAGTGCTGCTGTTTGTTGTTGACAGAATCTGCCAGAAAGTGATTGCTTCTGCCCAGGGATTTGTGAGGAGCGGCAGTAAGGGTAGATGCACTCCTTTTATCAGCTTCAAGTAAGATAAGAGTGGAGCCAACCAAAGCGCTGGTCCTGAGCATTTCAATCAAGCCCTGCTTACACAGGAGATAGCTAACCATTAATTAGGGATGTTCAGCACAGTTAGTTCTGACAACAGATCAGGTAGCCTATATGGGTAAGTGTGGTAGGAAAATGTGGTGCTACTTTATTGGTGCACAAAATTCCTCTTGTGCTCATGCCAGGAAATGCGGGTCTGTGGCCTCCATCTCCTGGCACTCTCCCAAAATGCAAGTGAACCCTCACACTGAGAGCTGTAGTGTGGATAATACATGCTGGCTTTTTGTATATTAGTGTTTCATACCATCTGTAGTGCTCTGTGTTTCTGAAAGCTTCAGGATCAATAGATGCCTAAGGGCTAGAGGCAGCATTGGAGCAGTCAGAAGCAAGGATGAAGAGAGTGTGTCTGGTTTCCTGGGAGCTTTTCTGAAAGCCTGCTCAGGATCTGCTCAGCTCTGGTCAGCGCAGCCAAAATATCTGGTGACTAGAAATCTTTAGATTTCAAAATTCCAGCCTTGGGTTAGGACTAGACCTCTAACCAGACTGAGCAATGCTATGCAGAATATTACAGAAAATAATGAAAAACAATTGGCCTCCATGAACATTTATTGAAATCTTGGAATTATAGACTTCTGTGAAGCAAAACTCTCAGTCAGGGTAGCTTACAGTTCTCAGAGGAAGAGGCAGACCCTAGGCAATCTAGACTGGCTTGCCTCAGAGTATGTTTAACTCATTAAATGTTAAGAATAGTGGATGAAAAGATCTAACACTAGTCAGCCTGAGAGTTATTTGTTTATTTTTTCTGGTCTTTGGCTTGCTACTAAGGCTTCTGGCATCTACCCAAGTGTTCTTTCTTTCTAAAGGTTATGTAAAACTTCAGCACAGTTGAACAGAATGATTTGTATAGTATCACAGCACTTTCTCAACAGAGGCTGGTCAGACCAGCTCTTATTACAGTCAGGAATTTCCTATATGATCATGTAGAGGTTGTTGTTGTTGCCTCTGCATTTCTGTGTATGCATGCACAGTGTGAATGAACAGTATAAGTTACTGAACAGCTTTTTTCACTGCATGTTAAGAATAGCTTAAATTGGCTTAGTGGGAATTGGCCACTAAGTGACTTGAGAAAGTAATATGCAGGAAAGCTAGATAATCCATATCGTGACTGGCACCACTTAACTAATGCCACAGGTCCGTGATGAACTTAAGCAGGATAAATGGCTGCTGCTGCTAAAAGGGTGAGTTCCACTTTGTTTTACACTGTAGGTTGTTTTTACTGCCTCCCTTATGCCGTCATTGCTTTTTGTGTAGCCATGAATGAGCTGAAGTAGGGAGTTTATCTGAATGAAAACTCAGCTTTGGGGAAAAAAAAAAATTAGTTTTCTGCTGGATTAGTTCCCTGATGTGGTTTGCCAGATGAACACTAGGACTGGCAGAAACAGAAAGCAGGGAGAAGCAGCCATGGCTGTGTGAAAAGCAGCCCCTTTCTGTAGCAGACCTGATTTATAACAGATTAAATTGACTGTGGAATGTGTAAATACGTTTCAGTTCCTATATTTAAATTGTTCTTCCCTTCCCTAGGAAATAAACCATAGGTAGTATATCCACTAATATAATACTGCCTTCAGTGCTCTCATCCTATTAGCATTATATACAGAGGAGTGGAGCAGTCATCCCACATCTTTTTGACAACATATGGATGAAGTTTAGGACAAATTAGATGGGAGCAATATTACGAAATGAAAGGAAACATCTACAACACTCTCTTGGAAAGGGAACCTTATGCAGATGTCATGCAAAAATGTAATGCACTGTCACAGACTGACACAAATTTACAAAATAAATCCAGTTTCATAACAGAGCATTGTGGAGGTTTTCCTTCCTCTGTGTCTAATGGTTAGTCATTAACAAAATACAGTATGTTTTTGTAAAGGTTTTGTAATGAAAGTGAATGTAGTTAATGTCTTTTATTGTATAGAAAATAAAGAAAATAAAAAGAAAATTTCCCAGTACACATGGGAAGTGTTTGAGGAGATCCCAGTTATCCTCCTTTGAGAAGGTTCTTTGGCAAATGAATCAACACCAACACCAAGAGACTGGAAAACTGAGACTTTTTTGCTTCTTCCTCTTCTTTTTCAAGTATAAGTTTTAGTATTTTATTGAGGAAAAACTAACTACTGAGGGAAAAGAAATTTTACACAATTATTTATTTTGAAGTTTGAAAAGATGGTGCTTTTAACCAGCACGGGCTCTGCAGAGAGACAGACAGGTTTGGTTTTTTTTGTGGAATTAGTGGTGCTGTGCTTCAATTTCTGGCTGAATACACTTCTCTTCCATATGCTATCTGGTGTGTATTTCTGTCTTGTTCACCATTCAGGAAGTTGTCTCAACATTTCAGTTTAAGAGTGGGCTCTTTTTGTCTGCATAAAACTTACAAGTCTTGTGGTGTTTTATTATGGGGCCATGTGGGGATACACTATTGGTGCAATCATGCACTTAAGCTACATTTTTCCTGCAAAATTACCTGAAAATCTATCTTTACCATACATAAAACATATTTGCTTGAGTTTAATGGCATATTTTGACCTGGCTCTGCAGTCTTGTTTGGTGCTGTCAGCTGAATCTAGAGTGAAATTTTTACCCAGTGCAGTGATTCACCCTAGCAGTAAAGAAAGAAGCAATTCCAAGGTTGAATAGCTGTCAGTTGTTTCCCCCACTGTTTTCATCTGGAAGTATTTCAGTGTGGCTTAGCCTGCTGTTAACTGTGCTGCAGTAGGCTATGATCCCAGAAAGCTTTCTAGGTTTATGTGGCAAGATACAAACTATGAATTTCATAGCAGCCTTGAAGGAATCCCTGAGGAAGTGGTGATCCCACAGCCTAATTCAGGGATGGAGATGCATATCCCAGGCAGCCATGAATGGAAATCCCTGCATAGATCTTGCATTTGATCTTCAAACTAGCCAAATATGCTGGCATTTCTTTCAGATGAAGCTACACATTAGAGCTGAGACAATGTTAGAAAGCTAATTCCCTAGTCAAGCATAAGCTGAGATTTACATTGGCATTAGTGGCATTTGACGTCTTATGGAGATGAATCCAATTTTTTACCTGGAATAAGCCTGTGGGNTGTTTTGGTTTTGGCTTTTTTTTCCTGAGCTAGTTTTATGAATTGAAACATCTCGGCAAGAGGTCTCAGGGAGGGAATTTGTGGCTGAGAGCTAAACATTGAAGGAAGGAGGTGGGCAGGACACCTTTTCAGGTGTTATGAGCTATCAAATTATCCTAAACAATTCTCGTTGTCCTGCTTCATGCTACTTTTTCCCCCTTACTTGAATTCAAATCCAAAGTAGAAAACAGCTTGTATGCATACATGTACAAAAGCCACCTTGCACAAGTGGGTATTGCTGATGTGATATATATAAGGAATGGATGTGACACTTCTAGGACTTAGCCTTGTAGGGATAGCCGCTAGAAATGAGAGATCCAGCAGTTACTTTAATCTGTGATAATAGCACCTAAATGTTAGTATCAGTTTAAATAGAAACAAACCACTACATCATAATCTGTAGTGCTGTCAGCGGGCCAGCCCTTCCTTTTTTCTTCAGTCTATTGCTGAGGGATTGAGATATAACTTGAGGGATTCTGTCCTTTGTGCCAGCCCTGGGTTCCAGCTTGGCCTTGGCCCAGCAACCCAAAATGTGCTCTGTGTGCCACTGTTTGCAGATGGCTTGTGCTCGGAGTGAGAGGTGTGTATTGAAGCTGAACCCTTCTACCACTACAGTGGCTTCATTTCTGCTCCAAACAAGCTGGGGAACTGCAGGAATTGAACTGGAGCTGTGGAGGTCAGCATCTCTGAAAACCATTCATATGCACCAGTTGCAGTAATATGTAATATGCTTGGGAAGACTGCAAAGCCAAATTTTAATATCTTCATCCAGGCATTCAGAATGGGTTGCCATATCAAAATGCAATTTTGCAAGTTTCTAAGCTGTGTGTTTTAGGGACAGTCTGCGAACTGCTTCTGAGAACAAAAAAATCCCATGGTAAAGAACAAGCTATTAGCCCCATGAGTGAAATCTGGAATAAAACGGTTATTTTAAGGAATTAGATTACACATGAAGATCCAGAAGGAAGCGAGCTCTCTCTCTTTCAGCAGTGGTTGACTCCAGTACGCTGGAAGGCTCTGTGCTGGCGGTGGGATCAGTGTGGGGGAGAGCAAAAGCAAAGGTGGTATCTGTTCACATAGTGTCATGCTCTTAAGCACAGACCACATCTCAGCATACTGTTGGCTTGAAGATTGGCCTTCTGGCATCACTTTTCCCTTTTGGTTTGGGAAGAGTAATTGCAGATTTAAAGAAAAGTGAATAGTGTAGTTCAATAATCTGCAAATTATGAAACTTACTCTTGTTTTTCAAGCCATGGAGACAGGAAAGAGCTATGAGTGACATAACTAATTATGACAAACTCTGCCTGATGGCATTTGTTGGTTGAGAATGGATAGATACCTTGTGAAAACCCAATTTTCTAGCTACTATTCAGGTTAGGAATGTTATATTGGCATGGTAGGCAGTCACTCTACCACAGAAACAAGTGGTTTTGGCATGAACATTGTTAATATAATTCCCCGAAGACAGAAGGGTAGAAAAAGTCCGAGTCACTTAACATGGGTATATTGTGAGCAGTTATGATAATTATGTGATTGCTATAACCTCAAACATTCTGAGGAGGTATTTCTTTAATCCAGGAATGGTAAATCAAGAGAAGTTTTTTCTGGAACACAATTGCTCTTGATAATGAGGACTATGAAGGGCACAAGACAGGATGCCAGCTGCAGTTTCACACTGTGATATACACATGTATATGAGGGCACTTTTTTTTCTCAGAAAAGCTGATTTTTATGAGCTCTCTGACTTACTTCTCCTCTCATAGACTCTGTCTCCTCAGCTGTGCTGCCAGATCAATACAGTCATCATTCACAGCAGAGTAAAGATTAAAGTTTCCAATTACTTAATTTAAATTTGGTCCTTTTACAGATCAAGCATACAGGGCAGCATCACAAAAAATTTGAATTTACATGACTGTATTTAAAGGAAATCTTCATCCATGTGCTCAGCTTGTCTGAATATGGCACACCTGAATAACTGAAGAAGAGAACAAGACTACTGGAAATACAGTGATTTTTCAGTAGTGTTTACCTTAACCACTTTTAGGGTTTTTTAAAAAAAAACTGAGCCCATTAAATAGATTACCACAATGTCCTGAGTCTCCAAGAGACATAGAGTCCTGAAATGAGAACTCAGTGTGTGTGCATTTTGATAATATAGTTTTGTGTGTCTAAAGATGAAAAAGAAATAGCTGGGGAATTCTAGTGTGCAGTAAACTTTATCTCAGGCAATGACAGCGAGAAAATATCTGTGAATTTGGGATGACTTTGCAATTTGAGTTGAGTATGTGTTTAAAATTTAGGGTGAAACTTGGCCTAGTTTAATTCATTTCCACTGGTGCATAATGGTTGCTCTGGGAACATTTAAAAATTTCCTTTTAAAGTGAAAATCTACCATTTTCTCTGTAAAATCTTCCTGTGTTTACAGAGACACAGATTTCGGGGCTGTGGCAGTTCATCATTTGGAAAACTGCCCTTCATTTCTACACATAAAGATTGACAAGACAAAAATGTTTTCTTCTCTTAGTAAATTGTGCTGATGTTTATCTAGTGATATAAAATCTCTTCCTTGGTCCTTTCGCTGGTTATGTGTGTATTTGTAACAGATTAAATCTATTCAACGGAACAGATTCTTCTCACAAGCATAAAGCCACAAACATTTGTGGGAGAGAAACACAGTCCCTGATGTAAGAAGGAATCCTATCATCATGATACACTCTCTGATATATGGAAGTGTTGTATAAGCTGGAGCTAATCTCACTGAAGCACCCCTGCCCACCAATCCCACAGTGATAAATCTGTACTCGCATGCATGTGTCTTATTTGCTGTTGTCAAAATTATGGCTGCCATCTATAAACTACTGCAAAACATCTGGCAACAGAATTTGCAAATTAGATGCAGAGCTACATTAGTGAATATTTAGTCTAGCACTGCTTTCTGGGTCATTTTGGCACCCACATAATGATCTGATCCAGTCTGATCCAATATCCATATATACGTGCCTGACCTCAAGTGATTACATCATGATAATTATTATGTGTCTTGTCTTCATTGTCATTTTATTCTGAGGGAGCTGTCTCCAGTTAGGCTTGCATTTTCCCTAAAAATTCCACAGCTGAGTGCATAGACGTCTGCTGAGGTGAAGCCACATTGCTATGTTAACTATTTAGGCACTGGCTGGAGTTTTTCAGGTCTGTGTTTGAATCCTGAGTATAGGCCATTCCTCATCTTTAGCCCTGTGTTGGGGTTGGAGGCTAGTGTGTGTCTTCCTGCACACACAGAGGACCAAAGTAAGTTGCTTTGCTTTTTTTTAACCCCTTCCTACACTGACTGTGCTGGCAGATTTGTGGGTATTTATCACAGTGGCTGAAGATTCATCAGGATGTCCCAAGGCCAGCCTCTTACCAGTCAGTATAGTTCGCATTTTATGTTTCTGCTGGGCATTACCACTTCTCAGTTTGTCTGCTTTCAGCCAGGTCATTGTCATTATCTAGGACCCTGTTGGAAGAGATGCAGCCAGATGTTGACAAGTAAGAAAGTCTCTGCTCTATAAAGCTTATAGATCACTAGGTGCTCAGCATAACACCTGGCTTCCTGGTTTTAGGTTATCAAGGGAGGAT
Source organism: Machaerirhynchus nigripectus (assembly GCA_013397975.1). Lineage (NCBI taxonomy): Eukaryota > Metazoa > Chordata > Aves > Passeriformes > Dicruridae > Machaerirhynchus > Machaerirhynchus nigripectus. The sequence goes on along the minus strand of VZRQ01000963.1, from coordinate 355,468 downwards.
AGGGCAAATAAGTAGCTACTTTTTAAAACAATAATCTACCTGCTGATTCTACTTGATCTTCAATCTGGTTATTTTTCTTTCTCTTGAACTGAATTCTCTCTATTCTCTCTCTCCCACACTTGCCGCAGTGTTAACATTTTCAGGTAGTGGTGTATATCCCTCACCCCGGTAACCCTGTCCTGGATGTTCCAGCATCACACAGGCTTGTGCCTGGGAACGCAGATGTTGGTGAGTGTCTGTGCTTGCTGTCCCTCAGGCTGTGCAGAGGAGCACGACCAAGCAGGGATGAACAGAAGTTCTCAGTGCACAGAGTTACTCCGTACAAAGTCAGTCCAGCTCTTCATTACTGACTGACAGTGTTGCAGCATTAGGAGATTTGGGGAAGCATCTGTAACCCTCTGCAGATCAAAGGGCCAGAAAAATATCTCATTTTATACAAAACAGCTCTTTCAATGAGCCATGGCACTTCTGTTCCCTTACGTCCACTTTGTCACATTCCTGCTAACGAGAGACTTTTATATATATTTACACTAACAAGGAAGAATGCCAAACATACTCAAAAAGTAAATTGGGAGATTTGGTTTTACAGGGTTCTCCTTTACAGATTTTAAATGTCTCTGTTCTCCTCCAGCTGTGAAAAGGCTCCCTGTGCATAAGTTGCCATCTCAGGAAGTCTCAGTCTAGCAACTCTTAATACTGGGTGGCAATATCAGACAAAAAGCATTGTCTGATGAAGAAATTACACTTAAAAAGAAAAAAAAAAGACAAATCACAGGGACTATGGGATTACTTTAGTGATGCATAGAAAGAAAATGGCAAATAATATCTATTCTAAGGTGACAAAACCTGTAGTCTGTATACAACACTGCTACATACACTAGATATAGTTCATTTGTCTCTTTTAGGTGAGTGGTGCTTGATGCTCAGACCACACAGGGCAATGCCAGTGGGGGTGGCATAAATGCTGCAGGCTCACTTTTGCCACAGGATTCTACTATGCTTCAATGCAGTTCTGAGAAGCTAGGTTTGCTCGTGTGATGTTATCGTGACACAAGAAGGACTGAATGTGAACTTTAAGTTGCCTGTAACTGAGCATGAAAATACTCCAGCCCAGAAATCAGTGGAGCTGTGAACAAGAACCTCCTGGCTCCTACTCAGCTTTAAGTCTTGTAGATAATGACTTGTCTGTGAATTTTTTACCAAAAAGAGGGAGGTGGATGCATAAAAGATTTTGCAACAGTTTATTTTTCAGTCTGATCACTTTCTCCCATCTGATTTACAACATAGCTTCCCAAACACTTGAGCTGCCTGAGAGGAAGGTGAAGCAGGCTGTGGAGATTGGAAGGAGAAGTGGAAATGAGAATGTTGTTACTTGTTATTGCTCCTGAAAGGGAAAATGAACCTCTAGTAGGGAGTAAAGGAAAGAAAAAGCACAACCAAATTGAAAACAGTCCATTGTCAACAATTCTAACAAAGGGTTGGTTTTGGTTTTTTAAAACCAAGGTCCTACTGTAAATATAGCTTATTCTGTGTTTTCCATCTGTCAGAAGTTATGTCCATTCCCAAGTGTCCATTTAGCAAAAAGAAGACTCATCTTTGGAGGGAAAGGAAAGAAAAAATAAAATGCTCTCTGTTTACGCCAGGTTGAATTTCTGGGCCTGCATAGAGGTAGCTTCAGGCAACCATTCCAGGAGTCTGACAATAAGCATGCAGTCTGTAACTATGGCTGTTTGGAAATGTGACAAATTGGAGAGGGCCTGATTTCTAAATGAGATGCTGTGGAAATGTATTGTTTTGACAGGGTATTGTTCAGGAAGAGGGACTCACCTTCAAAAAAAGGAAAATAACTTGACAGTTGAAACTCTCAGCTGGGATTTGTGAGACCTAGGTTTGAATTCCTGCTTTTTCTGATTTAGCCTGAGGAATTGACTCAGACTTTCCTAAAATCTAGTTTTAGTGACCTATTTAAAAGCCTATCAGCAATTTCAAAACCTGTCTCTGCTCCTCTGTTTGTCTTCTTCTTTTTTTTTTTTTTTTCAGATTCTTTTTTCCATTTTTTAATAATAATAGTGAAAAAAGAGAAAGTAAATCCTGGGCTTTGTCCTGGTGCAACACAAGAATATGTTTTATATCTCAACATTTGCAGGACAGGGAATCAATTTTCTGCCCAGATCTGTCTGGAATATAATTATGGCAATTTTAATATCCTTTACTTTAATTCTTTTTATTGATCCTGTTATTGACCTGTGTCTGCTTGTTATTGTGTAAACACTGGCAAAAAAACAAGAAAAAAATAACAGTTACCAGGTGGCATCAATTAATTTTTTAAATTTTCTGAATGGAGGAGGAAATAATGTTTTTGCAGTGACAGTCCAAACCCCTCCTGTTCTCTTCAGTGTAATCTTCAGTTCTCAGTGTAATCTCTTCATTCCCCAGTGTAATCTTACCCCTTCTTAGCTGCAAGTATGTTCTGATTATCTACTCTCAGACTCACACTGGTGGCAAAAAATCTGCCATGGTCTAAAGATTGAGAATTGGGGACATCATAAAGCAGAAAATAAGTCCTATGTCCATTTTGAAATCATAATACAGGAAAAAAAGCCAGTAAAGGACATTGCACTGACTGCAATGATTTCCCTAGTGAGTTTAGGTTTGTTTTTCAAATATTACAACAGAATTAATTGTTTTGCTGAATGGCTGCAGGAATCAGGGGTGGAAAGGAAGATAGGATACCCTCACTTCGACTGTGGGTTTACACCTGATATAAGTTCTTGGCTGCATCTGAGCCATTTCTGAGCTTCTTCATTTCAGATGTCAGAGCATCTCTGGCATCCAGGGCATACATACCACAGTCCTTGGATTCAATCTGTTTAAGTATGCTTTGTGCATAATTAAATGGGTTAAGGGTAGATTGCCTTTGTCAAGCAACTTGGCAGATTGCTTCTCCTGTATGGTGAACATGAGAAAAAGAATTCTATGCCTGTGTATGCAGTCATAGAGATGTTTTGCAGAAATGCAGAGCTTTTTTGTTGATTTAGTCAAAGCCAGCTCTTCCCACAGAAACTAACTGCAGCTAAACTGTTGGTTTTGAGCAGGATTATTTTTTACTCATTGTATTCTAGTAGAATTACCTCATGTGGGCAAAAGGAATTACCTCTTTAATGACTAACAGGTCAACCTGCTTGTTTTCATGGTGGAAGGGAATGGCTTTGATGCAAGCAGTATGTTGCAATTACAAGTGAATCAAATAAATGAAGGTCATGTCATACCTAGGGACAAATCTTCAGAAGGGATCTTTTTTGTTGCTGCTGCCAGTACTTTCTTCTGATTCCCACATGCAGATGTGGGAAGGTGGAGGGCAGCAAGCTGTAGTGCAACACAGCAGGTAAAGGACGTGCAGTTCTGTCATGACTTGGTGTGCATGAAGAAGACAGCCAGGATTGTGCCCTCTGCATCTGGCCTTGGAGTTGTATTGGGCAGTGTTTTTGGGGAAAACCAAGAACATGCCTCAGTTGTGCGTACTGGGACAGTCACAGGCCACAGCTCCAAGGTGTGTCTGTAGTCAGCATGGGTCAGGTCTTTATTCACTGTACCAGGCAGGACATGACAAACTATAAAAACCAAAAAAAAGCTCTGGATTTTGTGGTTCAGAAATGTGGTTTTTCTGAAACTATGTGACAAAATATAGGATAAAATAATAATGAAAAACAACAGAAGGCAACAGAGGAAACAAGGGATCATGTTTGGTTGGAAGTTTAGGAAAAAAAGGCTAAAAGCAAAGCCTACAGGCAGTGAAATAAAACCTGATCTGTTTGCCTCTCTGCAGGACTTCTGGACTAGAATGTAATCTCTGTTAACGTCACATTACTTTCCAAGGATGGAATTTTAAAATTAACTCTTGTAAATTATTTTGTTTATTTTGCAGCAACCAGGCTTCTTTGCTCCCATCATGAAAGATTTGTGAGTTGTCCAGTTAAGTGTTCTTACACATATGCTGTCTCAGTTTTTTCATTATGGAAAGTAAAAAGAGAGATTTGACATCCAGATTCAGCTCACTTTTGCATTTAGATATTTGGAAAAGGGAAGAAAAAGGGCTTTCTTGAGGTTAGAATTTTTGGTTTTATAGTTTTTTTCCTTTTTAAATTGTTGCTTGGATAAAACAAAAGATGACAAATATCATGAGAAGAGCTGTAAGTGGAAAATTTAAATATCTTCTTTGAAATTTGAAAAGGTTAAGTTTGAGTACAGTCGGGCGACTTTACTTTCACAGTGTGTAGATTACTAATATGTGCCCAGGGATATTTTGAGCCTGGTCTGTCCTGCCAAACTTTATCCATGGAACTTGTCTTTTATAGTAATAATCTTCACACTCAGTTTAAAAACCTGAATTCAGCGGGTTGTCTGGTTCTTCACCCATGCAGCTCAATACAGGCAATGACTTATAAAGCATTTTGCTCTAAGCAAAGGTTTCCCTGAAAGTGGGAACACCAAAAACATCAGGGTTGATTAATAGTCTCCTCTTTTCCTAAATGAGTTCAAATTAAATAGATATAAAATGCACATTGCATTGGATAACCTAGTACATTTTGAGAGGTACAGGCAGGGTCACAAGAAAATATTACCTTATGGAACTGAAAATGTATCTTTTTTCCCTTTTCATCAGACGGCAGTGGACTTCAAATTCACTGCATAATCAGAACAAGTATCTGTTCAATTACTGTGAAAGAGCTACCATGTTAATACTTATTTCATGGCTTTTAGGACTCTGACATCTTGGCATGGGAAATTACTGCCCAAAATATAACCACAGCGAGCATAAAATATGTGGGACATGCTGATCAATCTGTGTGAGGAGTGAAAATATGGGGAATAGAAATTCCCTACATCACACACAGATGATGAAAATGGATTTGAGTGTGTGCGTATCCAGGATTTCCATACCTCATGGAATCCTGTCAATGCTACTGCTCCAGCTGAGGCAATTACTAAGCATTCAACAAAAAGCCCAATGACTGTGACATCAGTTTATCCCTTCACAGGCAAAGGTTCTGCTTGAATGTCTCTTGTAGCCAATATCCCCTTGGCAGCTCACCTGTTGGGGGCTACCAAGGTAGCTTCTGCTGCCCTGCCTAGTGACATGTTTAAGATTTCCTTGGTGCGTGAAAGACTTGAATGGATTTCTGTTAAATGCTTGTGTAAATAAAATTCTGTGCTAACAATGCAAAAAATCACTGGGTCTGGGATATGCCAGGGCTGGAAGAAGTAGCAGCTGTAGTAACATTATTTAAAGCTGCAGAAAAGCAAAATATCTGTTTTCATATTTTCTTTCTGGTCAGTGTTAGGCCATGATTGGGTTCTTTTTATTTCCACGGGAATAGGATGAAACATTTAACAGCTGTGAGAGCAAAGGACAAATAACTGTCTGTTTTAAATAGCAGAGGGTGATGAGGGACTTCTAACACTCCTCCTCTTAATTTGCTCTTTCAAGTGACACAGCTCAAATGTTCAGAGTGCTTTCCTAGCTTGACTCTGCTTGTGTCTCATGAGCTGTTGGCTTAAACATACATAATCGGTGGGACTTTTGTGCTCCTCTTTCCTGATGTTTTATTGATAAAGAATTATACCAGAATTTTGAACAATAGGTGGCTGGAAACATGTATTCTAGTCCAAGGCAATTTAAACTCATGTCTCCCAGATCTGGTGAGGATCACCTTAATACCTAGCTAAACTCATAGCAGAGAGTGGGTTATACTTGTAAACCAAACCTTTGAACCTATGTTCCTATGTACCAAAAAGCCCTCTTAGCCATAGAGAACTGTAGGTGTGAGTCTGTAGTCCTTGTGTGGTGACAACTGTATGTATTTTTATCTCAACTGTCTCTGTGTAAATCAGAAAGAAATATGGAAACAGTTACAGGCAGCCCAGACCTCTGCTTTGAAAATGAGTGCTCTTAGCACCAGAGTAAAACAAAAGTATAACTCCCTAGTTTCTCGCTCATCCAGTGAGTTTGTGTGCTGGCATAGCTTCAGTAGCTGCAGTAAAGGAGAGTCTCAGCTCACTTGACTAACTTCTGAGGAAGTGATTTGGTCTCAAGTAGAGGGAAGTACGTGGAAAGACTCTTCGGTTACCCATGCGCCTGATGAAATCTAGCTGATACATAAATATTTTTATCCTAATGATCAAAACTGACAGAAATATAGAATGAATTAATTTTTCCAATCCCTGAAAATACTGGCTGAGACATACTGACATAAGAGTACCAGTAGAAGCACGTATTTAAAAGTCAATCTTTCCTTTTTTTAAAGAGGGGACTTCGGCTCTCAATTTCTCCCTATTCAAACTTTTAAACTTCATTAATGGCCAGAATGAAATAAAATTCTGCAATAAGACTATTAATATGGCTTTATACAACATTTTTGTAGAAAGCCTAAAAACAGATCAGGTATTACTGGAAATCTGAAATGTTCTTTCTGAATTGAATTCTGACATGCACTCTGGGCCTAATAAAATAACACAACATATATTGCTCTTTAATTCTGTGCAATTTTGCTGTTGGGGCAGACAATAAGGGCGTCCACCTTCCCCTTCCCCCAGGCCTAATCTGTGAATGACCTTAGGGAAAAAACCAATGCAGCTTGTACCGGCCTCAGTGAGAGGGGTGTAGCATCTTCACACTGGGGTTGCCACTGCATGGGGTAATACACGGTGAATCCTAATTCCTTTGTATAGATAACTACCCAGTAGAGGTCTGCAGTCCTTGAGAAAACCTTGCTACACAGAAGAAATATATCAGATAACTCAGCAAGATAATTTTAACTGGCCAAAACTTTAAAGTATTGTTATAATCATTCTGGTGAAGGCTGTGATCACTTTATATAAATTCTTAAGTGCTTTTGCACTTAAAGTGCAGTAAAGATATCCCTACTATGGAATTTTTCAGGAATAATTATAAACAATTTTTTACTGCTGTAACTTAATCTGCTTTAAGTTATTGGTACAGATTTAGTCTACCCGATTAGGTAACACATAAATATTAACTATGTAGTTAATATGGCACCTCTCTCAAAACTTGAGGATAAATTATAATGACTTTCATAAGAAGGATTACTTTTTTGGAAAGCCTGAACCAATCCATAAAGAGGTATTCAGAGTGATACAACTTGCAAAATCTCAGCATATATCATTTTTTTCTCATTCTGGAGCAAAGCATGAATGGTAGGGGAAGCTTTCTCTCCACTTACAATATAAATACATGCTAGAGGCTAAAAAGAAAAAAAAAAAAAGACTTTTAGTCCTAAAAAGGTCAAGCAAGCAATTTATGTTAAGTCTTTACACCAGCATCAGCAGCTCAAAATAATCACTCTTTTCAAAGAGACAATCAACCCATGAGATGGATGTGTTATCTCTAGGTTGATTTTGGAAAAAGTTCCACTCATCAACAAAAAACCCAAAACCCAAACAAAAAAAAAAAATCCCAACAAATCAGACAAAAACCCCAACCAAATAAAAAAGTAACTGCCCAGTGGAAAGAAAGAAAAAGTACCCCACTCAGAAAAAATATTATTATACCAGCATATTATTCAGTTACAATGAAAAATTCAAAATTATGAAGCTACTTGCCAAGATTTTGCAGAGAGTGGGTTAACTTTAAACAGAGGGGAAAAAAACAGACTTTGTCACAAAATATCCTGTGAGCTTGCAGCCTGGCACCAGCTCCTGCTGTGCACAGCAGGCATTTCCCCTGCAAACTAGAGCATATACTCACAAGACACTAAAGAGGATCAGAATTTCTCCTGATCCCTCCTTGAGGAATACATATTACCTCTGGCTTTGTCAAGAGGATATAGATCCATCCTGAAATGGGATTGAAAAAAGCACTTATAAGCAACAAGATAGACACAGATTCAGCATTAAAGATGCTGTTCCTAAGTTTTGCTAGCAAAAAACCTCACCCAAGTAATTAAAGTGAGGACAATCAAAATATTCAAAGCTCTGTAAAGTAAATTCCTTCCTTCCTTCCTTCCTTCCTTCCTTCCTTCCTTCCTT
>VZRQ01000963.1:312886-337788 GCA_013397975.1 Machaerirhynchus nigripectus | reverse complement strand
TGATGAACTGAATATAAAAAATTGCTTTCACTGATGGGGTAAATCAGATGGTGTGATTCTTGGGGTTGTCCTCTACGGGGCCAAGAGATGGTGTTTGATGACCTTTGTGGGTTCTTACCATCTCAGGATAGTCCATGCTATGAAGTCTTCCTCTGCCCCTCTGCTTTTTTTTTCTTCCCACTCTCATCTGAGCAGCCCACTTGTGCTGGTACATTCTAGATCCAGAAATCGTGTTATAAATCAATTGCTTCCTCAGAAAGCTGCTAATATATTTTGCTGGAACTGTTTCTTCTGAGTTAATTATAAGCCACAGAGAAGAACTGCTTACTGGAAGAGCTGGTACAAGGTAAAGGATGAAAGTATTAACCTGGGAGCAGGGAAGGAACTAGGAATTTTCATATAGCTTGCTGTGCTCTTCTACCAAGGATTCTCCAGGCTGAAGTTTGCCTCTCCTCATATCTTGCTTTGGACCTGAACACGTAAGGCAGAAAGGAACAAAAAGCCTTCTCCCTATTGATGAAATTGAGCTCAGTTCACCCTGTCTCCTGGAACCATGCCTTAAACGCTGCATTCAAGCTTGGACTACATGCCATCATAGGGAACTAAGGCCTGCATACATCTGTATGTGCTACTCAGACCTTCTGAAGGCGGAAACTGCTATGGTGTACGTTGTTCTCTTCCAGCACCAGTTATTGAAGACACTGGGAAAATTTTGGGTTTGGCTCCCAAAATCTTTTACCAGCAAACTACTGTCTGTACGGACCAGACGCAAACAGGTTCCTAAGTAGTTCCTAAGAGATGCCATGAATGCACTAGTCAGCAATTTAGAGCAATGCAAAGGTCTGACTTTAGCTGATGGTCATGGCAGAGGACAAGCACAGCACAGTAGGTACTTCTCACTGTACTGGAACTTATTCAAGATACTGTCATCCATACTTTACCAACCCTATCAATATTTATAGTCAATATTCGATATTAAAAAAAAATTTAAAATACCTATGTACAATCTCTTGATAGAAGTCAGAAAGACCTTTAAGATCCCAAAGGCTTTTCTGAAGACCCTTAAGTGTCCTAGAATCTGCTCAGTAGCAGTGTGGTTATTTTAGCTCTCTGGTCAGCAGTCGAAAAAACTTGTGCTTGGTTGTCAGAAACTGAGACTTCAGTTTCCCAAGTGCTGAGCTACTTTGGCTTTGCCATGGTCTTGCCAACCTAGAGCTGTGGCTGTGTGGGACTCCTCTCCTCTGCTGCAGATCTCCCTACCTTCTGAGGTCTGCCAGCTGTGGAGTTCAGCCTGCAGAAATTAACGCTGCCAAAAGAGATGGGATGTTTTCCCTCCTATGCTTCAGCTCCCCAAACCTGCTGCATCTGGAACAATGCATGTACCAGTGCCAAAATAAGAGAAGGGCAGATGGACGTGTCCAGGGCAGAGAGAAAGTTAAAATGACTTGAAGGAGGTCTGGCAGGTTATTTTTTTCTGGCACATTTTATCCCATTTTCTTCTGCCTCCTGTCGTGGGCCTCATGTAGCCCTCCAAGGGATTAAAAACAAACGTGAATCAGTCACAAAGTGTCTTTTCACCTTTTAAAAAATCTCATTTTGGTGCTCCTTCATTACTTGCTTATAATGCAGATCTCAAATCTCTGAAATACAGTCTTCCAGTTAGCCTTATCAGATTGACTGAAAAACTATTTAAAACACAAACTACTTGGGCATTAATGACAGTCAGAAAGCTACTTATCATCTCCCATTTTTTTTCGATACCCATTGCTTGTGGATACACAATAAAGTGTTGCTTAAATCCTTTTTTTCTTCTCAAGTACTCAGAAACACAGGTTCTAATTGTTCTGTTTTTCACACAGTGTGTTTTGCCTAGTTCTTTTAGTTCTGGTATCCTGAATGTTTTGTAATTATGGCAGAGGCAAGAAATCTGACTGAGGTATCCTTTATTCAGTTCCTGTGCTTTTGCAGGTCAAGGCTGTGCTGGCCTTTACACAACCAGCACAAACTGGCTGTGAGTAATTATGGGTGGAACACAAGGAGAGGTCTACTCACCTCCAAACAAATGAGATGCAGGAGCCTCTTTTTCAATAGCTCTGGAGGAGTTTGATCAGCTGAGGAAAAACACTGTCTGACTGGTGCCTGCAGTAGTAGGAAACTTAGTTCAAAAGATCCTGAAGGTAAAACGTCCTTCTTAAAAGGTATGTTGATCACACTCACAGTCAGTAGAAAATGCTATTTCAGTAATGCCTCTTCTTTTTAGGTTATTTTGTTATATACATTGTAGTACCTAAGCACTTCATATGACTTTTTGAATCTGTGTTAGAAACCTATGTCCTAGTATAAATGTACATGTATCTGTTGTTGGAAATAGTTGAAAACATAACAAAATATTTCCATTAAAATTATTCTCTGTGACTCTGATTTTAAGCATTCTGAGAAATCACTACCAGTCCTACTTATAGGTTCATTGTCCTGGGATCAGTTCCACCTCAGACATTCACCTATAAATCTGTAACACAATTATTAAAGCTGTGCTAAACGTTGGGTGTATTAAAACCTCCTTTCCAAATCAAAATGATGAATTTGGGTCTTAATGGGATAGTTCATTTAAACAAATTAAAGACCATTTAAACTGTTTTTAAAAAATTGTTACATTCTACTAGGTTAATTATTTTAAAGTTATTGTTTAATCTGTATGAATTGCCCAGACAGAACAAGAGTCCTTCATCCTTTCTTACAATTCATCTTCTGCTGTGATAAACTGTTTTGTCTCCACTTGTAATTACCTTCTGTAATTGCCACTGCCCCCTCTTGTAATATTTGCTTGACAGACTGAAAGGTAATATATATTTAATGATTGTAGCACCTTTAATATTTGCTGTTGTCAACAATACAAAGCTCAAGTGTATAAAGCTATACTGGTAACGGATAACTCTGCTGCTATTGTGCTGCAAGTAGTGAATTGATGTGATGCCTTTCATCTGCAAAGGCGGGCAAGATCTTCAAGTGTGTCTTCCATGTGAAGACTATGGCACACAAGACCTGACGGTGGGTCTGTGTGGTCACAGGAATGATTAACATCTCTGACTGGGCTGCGGGACTCAGAAAGGGTGGCTGGAACCAGTCTCAGTAACCATCCCTGAACCAAAGCACCTGCCAAACCCAGACCTGGTTCTTCTGTAGGTGACTGGTGAGACTTCTGGAACGGGGTGCCACATCCACCCTGTGTACTATTCACAAAGCTTCCCAGACCCTCAGGCTCTCCAGGGCATGGGGATATGTATCTTGTGGCTTTTGGCTCTGTGAAGATTTATAAGTTGTGGGTCAGCAAACTTGATATCTTGCCCTTGTAGTATAGAGGTTCTTTTGCAAAAAGCCTGTACTCTGTTCCAGCTAAATATTTGATTCTGATAACTAGCCCCATGAGTCATGTGTAGAGGAGAAGCCTGATTGTTTCTGGGTGAATTACCTTATCAATATTAATGTGTGCTAAGAATGTTCATAAAATTAAAACTTCCCCTTATCCACCTTCAGTACACCACTCTTAATCTTGTTCTTTGTATTTCCCTGCCATTAAGTTAAAACCTTGTACTCTATATAAACGAAAACCATTAACAACCTGTCAGACGGGCAAAATTAAGTTATTTCTCTTTCTTTCAGGGCTCTTCCTGCAGTCTTTACAACTGCAGTGTTATAATGGTGTGTTTTGAGGCTGAACTTTCATTCAGTGTCATTTCTTTCAGCTCTGTTTGTAGTATAGAAAATTAAATAAATTACAGAGAGAAGCACTACAAAATTAGCTTAACTCTGATGGCACAAGATCTGCAGTGACCACAGACTTTTCATGACTACCCTAGATTGAGCTTTATTGCCCTAGTTTGATCTAGCTTCTTAGGCGTCACTTTGAAACTAGAAATTATCTCGCTCATATGGGCTGCAAGCATAAGAAACTCACTTGAACTCTTGTAATACTTATTAGGTCATTCCAGTGTGATCTAAATTAAGTGTATAATCAGTAGCACGGCACTGAGTTGAGAAGTCACTTAGCAATTCTTTTGCCGTGTTTATCGGAAAGTTGCTTAAGAGAGATCTTGTTCATATTTACACTTGCTCTGCTTACAGTTTGTAAGTATGGACCAAAATTCCTTTTCCTCGTGGCTCTGTCTTCCACTGTAAAGTTATGACAAGGATTTTGCAAAAGCTCAAAAATATTGTGCAGATAGGGGCAGAAGAGGTGGGTGGCAGCACATGAGCAAGATACAAGTTTTAAAAACTCTCAAGGCAAATTTTTTCTTCAAGTTACATTATTCTCTGTGTCTTTGATTTAAAACATTTTAACTTATTAAAATTTATTGTAATTAACTATTTCTTCTGGCTCATGTGCCCTTCAAGAAATGTCTCCTGAGTCAGCAAAACATTAAAACTACCTGGCATTTTTGCTGCCAACCCAAAATACTGTTGGCAAACATGCTTCAGAGACCGTTTATAGTCAGCTTTTACATCAACATGGCTGGTGGGGAGATGGCAGTGGGCAATGTAAGGGCATTTGCTATCCTGATAGGCAATCCTTGGTCATGAGTCAGAATCCCTAAGTCTCTCTAACCCTTTAGCCTAGCCTCCTCTGATTAACAATGTGTCAGAATGGTGGTATGAGGTCAGATTACGCCTTCTTCCCTACAAAGACAGGAGTGGGCATCTGGCACTGCAGGCCAAATTTGTTTTCTGATGTCACACTTTTTCCTCACTTGCTGGCCTGACTCGTGACAGCCTCATGTGTTCTCACTGATCTTTTGTTTTTTGGGTTTTTTTTTGTTTAATTCTTTGGTTGTTTTTTTTTGTTTAATTCTTTTTGTTTAATTATTTGCCTCTTTTCCTATATTTAAACAAATTCTAGTTCATTCCCCTTACATCAGGGGCTCTGAAAAGGTCAGTCCTATTTTCTTATTTTCTTTTTGCGTCATCTTGTGGCAATTAATTCCATGCATGAGATAGTTAAGGAATGCCTATAAGGCATGTGGGCTACAAAAGAAAAAACAAAAAAAAAAGAGGAAAAGGTAAATATTAAGTGTTGTTTATTGGTGAGCCATTTAGTTTACTAGAAACAGGTAATGAATTAAAAATAAAAATGCTTCTGAGTTAGAGTAGACAGACACAGCTTGTCCTCTCTGTCTTTTCTGTCTGTAGCTAGTATGCCTACATCCAGGAAAATTACTGTGTGTAGCCTAGTAATAGACATAGGGAGCTCTTTGAACTGAATACTGTATATGAATGGCTGTGGGACTACTGGGATGCGGCAGTCACACAAGAGGGTTACTCTGTGTTCTAGTAACATATTCTTGCATGTACCTGCACTCTGTAAAATAAACTGCCACAGCAGATCTATCTCTGAGGCTCCGTGTGGCACAAAGGAATAAGGGGAAAAGCAGATATTTGTATTCATTTCTCCATAGCAGCAGTATAGTTGAAGGCAGAAGTACCTCAGGGTTTGATGCGACAAATGCATTAAAGGAGGTGGTGGGTGTCCCTGTAATTTGGACAATAGATGGCACCCTTTGTTTCTTTCTTGGAACCATTATCTTCTGCTGCAGTTTCGTACAGCAGCAAATCTGCAGGAGGAGTCTGACAAGGGTGTGTGTGCTGCTTCCTAGCCAGCTCAGAATAGGAACCTCTCTTTGTTTTCTTACAGCGAAGTGCAACGGGGCACGAGCCATAGATCTGTGTCGGTCTATGGTGCGCTGCGGTTTTCACAGGCTAGCGAGTCACCTCGCCCTCTCAGACACATAACATGAATAGGCTGCTGTATTGAGTTTGTGTGGCCAGGTTTTGGTAGTGGTGGGGCTACAAGAGTGGCTTCTGTGAGAAGCTGCTGAAAGCTTCCTCCGTGTCTGGCAGAGCTAACCCTAGGCAGCTTCAAACATGGATGTGCCACTGGCCAAGGGTGGGCCAATTAGAAATGGTGCTAACACCTCTGGAATAACATATTTAAGGGAAAAAAAGTTGTGCAGATGTAATTGTGGTCAGAGAAGAGCAGAGTGAGATTATATGAGAGGAACAGGCCTGCAGACACCAAGGTCACTGGAGAAAGAGGGACAGGAAGTGCTGCAAGCACTGGAGCTGAGATTCCTTTGCAGCACGTTGGAAGAGTTTGTGGAGGACAGTTGCCCATGGGTTGGACTCAAACTGGAGAAGTTTGTGGAAATCTCTCTTCTGTAGTATGGTCCCCACGTTGGAACAGGGGAAGGACTACTCTCCCTGAGCAGTGGGAGGAACAACAGTGATGAACTGACTTTATTCCTCATTTCCCATCTCCTTGTCTTGCCAGGGTGAAGGAGGTAGAGCTGGGAAGGAGAAGGGGTAGGGGAAAAGTGTTTTTAACATTTGTTTTACTTCTCATTATCCTCTGGTAATTCATGCTCTGAATTTGTTACTAGTAAATTCGTTAATATCCCTAGTTAATGCCTGTTTTGCCTGTGATGGTATTGGTAAGTGATCCCTCCGAGTCCTTATCTCAACCCAGGAACCTTTGTTATATTTCCTCTCCCCTGTCCATTTGCAAAAGGAAATGACAGAGAAGCTTTAGTGTGTGCCTGGAATCCAGCCAGGATTAACCCACTACAGCTGCCTGGACAGGTTGCTGCCTTTGGTAGCCCAGTGGTCTGTTTTCTCCTGAGGTCCTGTCAGGCAAAGGTGACTATAAATGCAACTGAGTTTTCCTGTGTTTTCCCTCCTTCTTGCAGGTGTAATTGCCCCTGGAAAGCTATGAGTTTTGTCCCTTGATTGTGCCCTGTTAAACCTTGATCAAGATATGCACTCCCAGAAAGAGCTTGTGCTCCTTCACTGACTTGGTCAGGGTGGAGGGATAGCTATGGTTGGCTCCCTTTAATGACACATCTAATGAGGCTGTCTACTAAGCCTGGCTCCTCCAAAAAGCCTCCTGCTCTCAACAATTACTGGTCAATCAAACGTAACACACATCTAATTTCTGTTCATTCACACCAGTGGACTCCTGGTGGGCTCCTGTGTCTTTCATTTGTTGCACAATTAAATGTAATGAGACAGATCAATAGATGACATGCCCATTATTTAGTTCAGAAAATGTTTCTTAAATGAGGTGATTCAGTTCAAATCAGGTACAAGTGTAAGTAGCTCTAAAAGGAATCTGTGGTTGAGTAAAACTGTGCTTCCACTTACAAATGCATGCATCATTCACACAGAGGGCTGATCATCAAATGCTAATTCTAACATAAGTACTGACATGTTTTCATCTTGGGAATCATTATAACCTTGTTAACAACCTCCAGGGAGGACCTCAACCAGTCACATCCTTGTTGTCTACTCAAGGTCTATGGTGTCTTGTACAACTCTGGATTTTAAGTGCTACATTTCTTCCTCACAGTGCCTGCGCAATCCTTCATGAACTCTTAGACATTCTTCCTGTCATGATTTGAAAGTCCTTGCACATTTACTGGAGGTTCACTTACCTCTGGACAAACAGTATTAATGAGTTAAAATTATTTTTAAGGCACTTATGAAATTCTGGGGACAGATACACAGGTGTCTTGTTCTTTGAGAGTTACTTATTCCCAGACCACTTGGGAGCTGCAACTTTTGAGGACTTATGTATTAAGTCAACAGAGTCTCCAGTGAAGTCTCTAATGAGCAGCAGAGGAAGGGTTTGTTTTGCAGAAGAGCTGTGCAATCTNAAAACCCAAGATGAATCACAAGCCAAGCCTGCTGAAGCACTTGTGCGATGGCAGAGGTAAGTCTGCACAAAAGGTTTCACAGCACAGGTAGGACAGCAAAATAGAGTGACTCAGAGCCCAGAATTATGAATATTGCCTGAGACTCAGCTCATCATACTAATGCTCCAAGCACATTTCAGAACAGCCATCTCTGGGCTGTAGCTTTGTCAGGAGTTATAAACTGGAGCTTTCTTCGGTGCATACAGAGATTGCATCAGAAAGGACTGACCCCTTAATACTGAAAGGTCACAGATATAAGAATCTGACCTGCTGAAGAGATTTCTAATGTGACTTACAGATTCTGCAGTATTATTACATTTACTCAGCAGCTCTGACAGCTCAAGACTGAAAGCCATATGGATAATATGAAAACAAAGCTACAAGCAAAAATGTTTTATTTTTGCTGAAGGGTTTTGTTCAGTACATGATAAATAACTACAGCAAGTTCTATCCTTTCTTCATCCTGACTTTGTGTAAGTCTTTGCATAGATTTTGCTTTGCTGTATATTTATGGGAAATGCATCCTTAAAAAGCTGGTAATTGTCAAGTGTTTCCTTCTAGTATATGTTTTGATGACAGCTATGCTAGAACCACTTCTGTTGTCAGTCTTTTAGGTCTGAAATGCTGGTGTGAAGGTGCCTTGTCTACATGAAATGCTGTTCCCACTTCTGCCCCACGCAAGGTCTTGGCTGCAGCCTGTGATACCCAGACACTGACTTTAATGTTTAGAGTTCTCTACTGACCTTACTTTAATTGCATATTGTTATCCTTAGTAGAATGAACAGTGAAGATAGCCCAGAAAAATGAGCAATTATTTTGCAGCAATTATTTATACAGCAGATTATGCTGCTAGTATCTTTGTTGCCTTTACTTAGTGAGTTTTCCATAAAGAAGAGATTGATTTAAGTGGGGAAGTTTTGCTCCAGCTAATGCACAAGTGGAAAAAGATAATATCCCTTTGTTTTTTTTTACAGTCAATTCTCATTTACTTCAGTTGGATTATCTGAGTTGTGGATTTGTCAGTTTCATGGGTAGAGGATCTGCTATCCTAGGATAGTACACTGATTCATGACCAGGGGTCTTTTGCTTTCAGAGTGAACTCATCACTGGAAGCAACACATCTGCTGCCTCTGGAGCAGCTGACTTCACACTACAACAGCCTGGGCAGATGTGCAAGCTGTTTGCAAGGCTTGGATGTCAGGGGGTCCAGTGCTGGCTCCTTCTCTGTTTCACAATAGCTCCAGTTTATGAGACTGATGAGCTTCAGCAGCCAAAATGGACATGCCTCTTTATGAAATGACTGTTTTTGTACCACTTCCAAGCAACGGTGCTTGTCCAGGAGGATGGTTCAGTAGAGTGCAGAGTCACATGAGTACATCGATCCTGGTCAGTCTACTGGATCACCTGGATGCAGAGCACTTCCTGTGGGAATGCTGCGGCAGGCATGCAAAGCTGTGTTTGAGCCAAGGTCAGTTTGGCTCTGACAGACTAATACTGCTGATGCTGAACTGTGATGCAGGATGCAGTAGTCAGAGAACACCTTTCAACAAACTAGCTTCTGTCACTCTAGCCTGCCTTAAATAGATTCAAGCCTGCTAATGGGTTTGTTTGTTTCCAAGCAAGGCTTCTGTCTGTTCACTGCCCTGAGCAGTATGCTGTCTGCTACTCCCTTGCTTGTGGTATTTCCATACTATGCAAGCATTTAGTTATTGACTTCCAGTTTTCCTTTTCCTTAGTATTCTTTTGTCAAGTACACTGAGATCCATGGCTAAACAATATTATATACTCTGTCTCTCTCTCCTCTCTCTCTCTCTTTCTCTCTTCCCAGTCAGTCACTTTTTAATACTTCCTGTAAATCTTTCATGCCCTTCCTCAGTTGTTTTTCCATCCTTAGTGCCTTTTCTTTAATAGGACAACCTTTTTTTTTTTAATTATTTTTTTTATTTTTTAAGTAGGTGGTGCCTACTTCACCAGATGATCTTTTTTCTCATTCCCTGTCCAGCAAATATCCCAAGCCTCTCCTTGTCATGCGTAAGCTATGATTGCAGTAGGAAGGTTAGCTGATCTATGAATCCTTGGCTAGGGCCAGGGAATTAACTGCAAGCTCAGCTTTCTGTTACTGAAACGCATTTCAGTATTTCAACATTTAAAGAACACAAGAACTCTTACCTTCCTTTGCCAAAATCGAGATGGAGGTCCCTTTTTTCTAAATATAATTGCTAATTAAGTATTATTTCATGTTTTCACATTCTGAACAAAAATATAGCGACATGTTTTCCCAGGCAGTATGCACAAAACTAGAAGTATGGACCATGTTTTTGAATATAGAGGGGATGCGCTTTTCCTGTCCAAAGTGTTGTCTCTCTCACTGATTTTTTCATCAACTCTTGTGACTGAAGTCTGATAATGCTCACTGCTGCAGGGAAACTAGATAGCTATATGGCAAAATATATGCAAATTTGTGGGTAGTTGTATCAGAAAATAAAATTGTATTAGAACAATTGGATGTGGTGATCACTATTTATTACTGATGTTTGTGAAGAATAAGATGACTGAACAGTAAGGATTTGTGATGCAGGATCCTTCAGGCATGTCATCATACCTTGAAACACTGCATTGAAAAAGATCGATGTGAATCCTGATACTACCTCCTTCAGACTTGAAGACAAAACTGAATGTTTAAACTCACAGCTCATGACTTTCCCTGACTTTCCCATTCCAATACAATGGGATTTCAGCAAGGTCACTGAAAACACAGCAATGTAAAATTAGTATCTGAAGTTTAAGCCAAACCCAGCTGTAGTAATTAACGCTTATTGTTACTCTCAGTGATGAAACAGAAACAGAAATTGTTGAAAAAGCCTGGGTTTTTAAAATTAAAAAATATGAAACTATTTTAATTGTAAAGTTGAATTTAAAAGGAAATTAAAAGCAGCTTTTGAAAATATCTCTGATGAAAAACTTTATTTTTTGAAAATAAAGCTTTGCTAAAAGTCCTTCCTTCCTTCCTTCCTTCCTTCCTTCCTTCCTTCCTTCCTTCCTTCCCTAGAAAGATTGTCTAAATAGGAATAAATAGGCTTATTTCAGCAAAAGTCAACCATTCATGCTGAATTGACAGGGAGGATCATGAGGGCTCTGATAGGCTTCTGTGTCCATGTCTGCATCTTCCCTCTTGCACCCTCAGGACCCTTCCCATTTGCCCATGGCTCAGGATCCCACATCAGCCCCTTGAGGTTATCAGCCCCTGCCCTGGGGATGCTGATTCTGCAGCAGAGATGGTCTCTGGCTGCCCATAGCCCCACCCTTCTTGTCCACTAATAATAAGCAGGATTACTGCCATCAGTGATAAGCTTTGTTGTAAAAAAAGTGAGCACCACCAGCAAGAAAAAAGACAGTGTGCTGTAAATCAGTCAGTCATGCAAACTGCATGGTAGTAGTCTGTGTACATACATGTATATTCATCTCAGAATTGAACGGACGTGGGAAGGAAAAGGTAGTGTGTACCAGAGGAATGCAGACTATACATGGATTTTTGTTTTATTCTCCTTGCCCTTTTCCAATGAAAATACATAAGCATGAGTAACATCAGCTCTGTCACACTTTCCTTGAAGCAAATGAGGTGCAGTCCTAGCACTGTTGTTTCCACTGTGTGTTGAGTCATGCAGTGCGGACACTTTATCCTGCCTGTGTCTCTGCTGTAAGACCACAGATCATGTTATCACTTTACAAATATAGCATATTAGTACATCTGGAAGGCTAGTCACGCTGTGGGGTTCAAGCAGATCTGGCTGGCCATGAGCTATGCTATGCTATAAACAACCTCAGTGTCCCACATTGAATAACTGCAGAGCACACTCAGGAGCTCTGGACACTCGCGTGCTTTAGTAGTAGGTAAGTGACAGTTTTGCTGATTATTGTGTTTCTTCAGATGTGTGGGGTCAAGGTGGAAAATGGCAGGGAAAAGGAGAAGTAGCTATCAAGTTGCTGCTATTGTACGGTGGGTCTTTAAAAACTAATGCATGTGAGAAATACAGCTGGAACAGGGAGCATTTAGTCCAAGGCAGTATGGTTGGTGGATATCTTTAAAGATAATAAGATTCACCCCATACATAGTTCCTCTAAGTAGATTTACACTTGTGACAAATCCAAACTTTATAATTTAGGAAACCTTTCAAGTTTCACTCTGTGACTCAGTTATAATAAACCCTTGCTATCACATCTCAAGGACATATGCTGGTGTAAGAATTATTTTCAATAAAAAAATGGTTTGAGAGGTCAGTCATTTATCTTTGTTGTCTGCCAGAATTTACCGTGGAATTTAGAAAGAGTTATAGAA
Source organism: Machaerirhynchus nigripectus (assembly GCA_013397975.1). Lineage (NCBI taxonomy): Eukaryota > Metazoa > Chordata > Aves > Passeriformes > Dicruridae > Machaerirhynchus > Machaerirhynchus nigripectus. Next base: position 325,710 of record VZRQ01000963.1, on the reverse strand, counting down.
CTTCAGTTTCTGAAGGCTACTTATAGTTAATCTAACTGGCATGGGAAATACAGCCTGCTACATCTTTTGTGAACACAGTCTATCATTTACAGTCAAATATTGTCATTATTGTTGTTGTTGCTACCACAAGTATTTATACACTATCATTGACATGTTACTTTCTGAGGTAAAAAAGGTGCTTTTAAAAGGTGACCAGCTCTCTTCCTCTCAACAGTAGATAACTGAGCAGAGTTTCAAGGACCAGGGGTGGATAAAAATGCTTATTAACCAAAGAGGTGGATCATACCAAAGAGTTTCATTCATTTCCCAGATGCATTAGTTTGCTCTTCGCAGACAGAAGGTAAAAGGGGAGAATTATTCCAAAGGAAGGTGTCTAGCTGTCAGTGCCACCTGTGTCCCCTATCTATAGGCATGGGAAAGTTTTGTGGGAAAGACTAAGAACACAGCTGTGGTGAGAGAACTGAAAAAATACAGATGCACCTCATGACTCTGTGGTGGGGTTTGGACCATTAGAGCTAAAATAACTTGACTGCTGGAGTAGTTGAAAGCAGAATCATCCCTTGCTTATCTAAATTATCTGCCATCTTAAATCACAGAATTTAACATCTTGGCAATTGGGTATGAGTGTTTTACTCATTATACGACTAATGATCTTGTGGAAATAGGACTGCTATAGGTCAGACATAAGTTTATGCTTTCCTTCTGCAGTACAGGCAGCTGACAGTATTGGATTCTTAGATCAATACACGTAAAATGGTCCCTGAGGAGCAAAAGAAAATGATAAATTTTGAGGTCTTTAATTAGTGTCAGTTAAGACAGATAGTGTAAAATAACATTTATGATGTAGTCATCCATACAGATAACTTCAGAGGCTGTACCCTCTAAAGGTACATGAAAGATAAGAAACAGTAGCCTCACTTCCTGGGAATTGTTCAGTAACCTTAAGACAAACGAGAATAAGTCAATGAAACCTTGTGTTAAAAACCATAATGGACATGAAACAGGTTTGAGAAACCTGAGAGTGTGATGTTATGCTTAATTGAGATAATCTAATTGTATATGAGAGCCTCAATGTTTTGCTCAGTTGCAATGAGTACAGTTTTATTTGCCACAGGTCTGTGTATGAGCAGTTAATTGGGATCTCTCTAATCAGTTTTTAGAATATGCTCTTGGTTTCCCAGGACTCTGTTGTATACTACCCAAGACAATTGTTTACACCTGCTGACTACAGCTACACTCATAGATTCAACACCTTTACAAATATGTAATACACTTTTGAGCTTATTGTTTTTCCTTTGATAAGAAACAGCCTCAAAATACATGCCCATTTTAAAAACATCATCCCTCTCTCAGTCTTAAGAGAATTAGACCTCTTCTCAGCAATACCCTGTAAAAAAAAAAAAAAAAAAAAAAAAAAAGAATGGATTTTTGTCAGAGACATCAGTCCAGTGTTTCATTAGCTTCATTGTCAGTGGAAGAATAATTAGTCAGCTCACTGAAGTGGTAGGGGAATACATCTGTAATAAATCCCCTTGCATATGTAACATCTATCATGCTTGATGGCAAACATATTAGTGCTACAAGAGTTGAAAAAGTATAAGGAATATTGTAATTCAGCTGCTAATTAATCCATAATTAAAGACCTAATTAATGAATAACCCTGTGAAAAATTGTCTAAAAATCAAGATGTGAAGACTGCAGTGATAAAGACTCTTGTTTGTGAGACTGGTTAATTTACATCTAGAATAGGAGCTGATTAATGAAAACTGTCAGTAAAGCATTATGCTGCAGCACTGGACAAAGAGAAATATGCACATAAAAATGTGTGGAAACCAAGTTCAGCCCTTGCGTATCTGTTTTTAATTTTATAGTGTTCAAGCTATTTTTACCTGAAGTATAAGGACTAGGTTAATAAAATATATATTTTCTCTTAGTTGTGGTGTGTAAACAATGCAAAAGTTATTTATTTGTGTATGAAAGAGCCTAATGCCAGATTCTATTCATAATTGTCTCTTTCATGAAATGGCTAAAGAAGAAAACTAAAAAAAGATCCTAATTCATCAAAGCATTCATGATTAAGCTCCATGATACGGAAAGACACTAATTTCTGAAATTAACTTCGCTGAAAGTTGGACTAATTAATAGCTTGAAAGTGTCACTGTCTGTCTGTGTTTGTTTATGTAGGAGCCAGCTGGCTGAGACTGTACTCTTGAGAGAGCAGGAAGGAACCTTTGAAACTCCCAAAACATCTGGGCTCAAGTCCAGGTGTCAGGACTGCTTTCTCCAGCCCTGGAGCAGCCTGTGTCTTTCCTCTTGTGTTTATTCTGTGGTGTAGCTACATTTATCGGATCTCTGTGGACTCAGTCCTTTAGCGGACACCGACTGTGATCCATTGCATCGGCCTTCCCACATATTCCCCAGGACCCAGCAATCACACGCATGCATGCATATGTGTTCTGCAGCACAATCTGTCTTGGATCCCGGATCTCAAACTCTCACTGTCAGATATGCACATTTGGCAAGACCAGTGACAGATAAATCAACCAAATTAGCAGGAAGGAAAATTCTCCGCTGGTGTAGAACAATAAGAGATTGTTACTAGCAACAAAACTAGGTAGGGAAGAGCAGCTTCCCACTTTGCAGTCCTCTCCCATTCCCCAAGTGGCACAGAGAAACCCTACCCCACTTACAAGTCATGCACAGTTAGCAAAATATAGTTGTATACGATGAATATTGTCACAGTCTCTATTGCTCTTTCAATCACAGCATGTTTCTCTAATTTAATATTTTCCTGATAACATAAAAAATGCGTTCAGTTGCTATCCAAATGTCAGGTTTCCTCTGAATTATTTAAAGACTTGAGAGATAAATGACTTGATAATTCTGAAGCACAGTGTGAGTGAGCTTATTTCCTAAGAAATTATTTGCAGGATTGGTAGGAAATACTTCACTCACATTTCCCCCCATGTAATCCTGCCAGCAATATTCATTAGATTGCAGCAGATATCCCATAGTGATTATCTGAAAGAAAAAGGGCTCAAGTGAACCAGGTTGTTAAGCAAATTGAAGAAACCAAAACATTAATAATTTAGTAACTCATGTAAAGCAGCAAAGGAAAGCATACACAGTGCTGTTTTTTAGGGCAACCAGGCACCATATGAAATCAGGAGAGCTGGTAACAAAGACTACTACTGGCTGTATCTGTAGTATCAAAACTATGTTGGACTCTTTCCTGACTCAAGAGAAGACATAGGTCTTGTTCTATGGAATACACCGTGCACATATAAGCTGGCCAGCATTAACACTGGTGCCAGCTATGTTCAGAGGACATTCAACTCTACTACAATAAAGCTAATGTAATTTTGGCTTATCACTGGCTGTGTTCTACCCACTGCAGAGAAGACAGAAAATGTTGGTAAACAGGGAGGACCTGCAGGAGAGTTGGTACAGTTAATCTTGGCAGATCACAGAGTAATCATATCTAAGAATACTTCTCTTGTGCTCCACTACATTTCAAAGAAGACCTTGCCTTGCTTGTCTTTGTCTTTTTTTTTGTAATATGCTTCTCGATGAATCTATGCATTGATTGATGCATCTCAGATGCTGAGATAAGTGTAGAAAGCCTGCAAACTGTTCTTTCAATGAGGCTGCTGATTTGAAAAAGACTTTTTCTCTGTGGAAGGCCTTCCATCCAGAATTCAGTGTTGCTTTAACTCATGTATCCTTAAACTGTTTTTTGAAGATCGGGTAGTCCATGGCACCTCATTATGCCAGTGCAGGTGACTGAGATGAAACTACTTCAGCATTAAACACCAGGAGCTGCTAAAAGGCATCCCAGTTTTGAAATCTAGTTGCCTGCAGTGTTCCTCCATACCCCAGGTTGGTTACACTTCCAAAGGTATTGCAAGTCATCATTTTCCTCCTTTACATTAAGCCTAAGGGGGAAAAAAAGAAAAAAGAAAAAAAAAAACCCAAATACCAACAGTCACCAAATGACTGCTCAGGGTTCAGAGGTCAGGTGGAAACAAATACAAGTGGTCACTGGCTGCTATCAAAGATGGCTGTGGAAGCATCTGGAAGGGCTGTGGAAGCATCTGGCAGGTCTGTGGCAGACCTGTAAACAAGAGTTGGAGATATCAGTAGCTGAAGGGAGCAAGGGCATTTAAGGCACAGGATACTAAACCTCTCCAGTTTTACCGATGAGTTGACATTTGAAGTATGCATATATTTGTAGCAACAACATGAATAACAATAAATAGAAAATAATAAAGATCATAGACATTCCAAGGTAGTTATCTTCTTTTCCATCCTGTATATTTTCAACACCTTGCTGAAGAGATTTTGGTTTAGAGCTTCTGAGTACTCCCACCATTTGGAAAAAAAATCTGAAATAGATGCTAGAGACCAGTCTGCCTACTTTTAGGTGAATTTACACAATACAATAAAATAAATGATAATATAAATGTTAAAATAAAAATAATCCAAGCAGATACTTATGCAGATGCTTTTACTAGCAATAATATTTGGCATTAATATTATATCATTTAAATAAAAACATATGATGAGTATCATCCCTAAGATTATGGGGTTTTGCCACTTAATTCTCCAAATGCCTAAGAGTATAAATATCATTATACAAATGAGGAGAGTGTTTGATTTTAATAAACCTATTTGTAGACACATTTAAATGAATAAAGTTTCTTCAAGATTAAGGAAAGATGTTTCCTTCTTTCTAATGCCAGAAATTGCACAAAAGTGTCTGTAAGGGCAGTTTTTCTGTTCTATGCATGCAGAGATAACTCACAGCAATAGGGCACCCAAACCCGAATGTTGACAGCAAAAGAGTCTTACAGACCGAGTGCTTCTTCTCACTTTAGCTGGCCCAGAGAAGTGGCAGATTATTAAATTCACTTGGTAAGAAGATAGGTCTCAGTGTTGAGATGGGGCCTACAACAGAAAGAATCAGTGAGAGTTGCTTGGTAGGAGAGGGGCTTGGTAAGGTGTTCTAGTGAAGGCACAGGACTCTGGAATAATGAAATCGAGAACATTTTGCAGGCTATAGTATTTTGAACTGAAAATACATCCCTGGGGAGAGAAAGAAGAATCTGTGGTTCAGAGGGTAGAGGGAAAATTCTAGTTATAAAGATTCCTGTGATTTCCTCATTGATGAAAACTGGGACAAGGTTAACATAGCCTGTTGGCTGAGGAAGAGAAGATGTTGCAAAGGCCAAGGTGTTCAAAGGGATTTTTTATTCTCCCTCTTCCTAAAAAAAAATGTAAAGAAAGGGAAGGAGTGAAGCCAAAGAAAATTTCTTTCCTCTGCCATTAATACAAGTTTCTCTGCTTACAAACTCTCATATCACTTTGCCAAGTAATGAAATGCTTGTTAAAAAAAAAAAGCTATTTTTAAAATTTTGAGATTATTTATTATATTACCTAAAAATATTTCCTTAAATGTAATATGCAGATGCTTCTGAAGAGAAGATCTTGCAATAATTAAAACAAAAACATTTATCCTGAATGGCCAGCTTTGTTTCTGAGCTAATCATTACAAAGAAGACAAGATCAACTTGACTTCCCAGTATGTTGCCTTTTAAGGATATTGATTAAGGTCTTGCAGATAACTTCTTGGTAGGTGTAAATGGCTAGGGATAAGATTATTTGCTTCCATAGATACAAAGAGAGAACTAGTGTCTCCATAAATGATTCTCTTGTAAATGACATTTTAGCCTCCTTTTTGTCTTCCTGAATCCCTTTCCCCCTGGGAAGTGCTGTACATTAATTAACATACGTTACTGAATAGCCTTGTTTTGTGATCCATCTCACTAGGAGCTCAAAAGACTGATAAATTTTATAACCATGCATCATCTGAGAAAGGTGTGCTGATGATCTACAGCGTAATTTAGATGTAGACGTCACTCAAGGAAGATGACTTTAGGCAGCAAACTCAGTGTAGTTATGAAGTAGGGTCTTGTGAATGCAGGTGATGACGCATTTTGTGGTGAGGACTTGCCCCTAATGAAAGCAAGGTTGCCTGTTTCTTGGGTAAGAAATAGTTTTTTGTTTTTCACTTACTGCCGTGTGAGTGGGTCAGGTAATCCTCACAGTATGACCAAAGCCTGTCCTTAATGAGTGTGTGTAGGTATGGGATGAGAAAGGAGCAATGCTGAATTACAAAATGATGGGGAAATTGGAAGAGGAAGGGTGTTGCAGGAGGTACAGATTTGGGTCAATTACCATATGACTGCTTTGAGCAGAGCAGTCAGACAAGATATAGACCTCTATAGACCCTTTCTAAATCTCACTGTGGTTTCTGATAATGGACAAAAGTATAATAGCGATTACCTGTGAATAACCTAACTATGGGAGAAAACATAGCTGTGTTTCCAGTTGAAGGGAAGTTAGATAGAAGTGTATGATGAGACTTTTCTCTATCCAAATGTAGCTTACCATCTGGTAATAATAGATGACAGCTTTGAGTTTTCCCCTGCAGGCCTAACCTGATGTTTGGAAGAAAGAAACCACTGCACTTGAACATGTATTTTTAGAAACCAAAACCATTATTAGTATGATTATTATAGTATAATGTAATTATGTATATATATTAGCATATATACTGTATATGTATATAATTATGTATATAGCAAGTATATATATGTATATAATTATACTAATGTATGTCTATATATTAGTATAATTACTATTATTATAGTTGCTCCATCTCTCATAAATTCTTGTGATGCATGAGTAGGTATCCTGAAGAACCTACACTTGCTATCGGATAAGCCTAGCTTTAGCCAGACTGGGCAACATCTCCCCATCAGGAAAACAGCGGTGTCTGAACTTTGGCAAATACATATTCTGCCATCATGCTTGATACTTCATGCCCATTTTTTAGACAAGGATATAGGACCAGCCCTGTGAAGATTGCTAGGTGACCTTTTCAGAGTTGTAGATGTTAAAAAGTGTTTCACATTTGTCCTGATGTGTATTTCTAAAGCCTTAGTCACCCTGTAATCTGATCAGGATTTGTGGCTTTGCTCCTACTGAAGAGATTAATTCTGAGGAGTTATGATGGACAGCTCTCACCTCCCACTCAAGTTCCTCCTCTGCTTGGTTTTATCATTGAAGAAAACCCCACAGTGCCTTGCAGCTTAGTGCAATGTGGGGATAAAAGCTGTATGAACTTTTCCAACCTAGTGTTTAATAAATCAGTGTCTCAATAAAGAACAGATGACTTAACCTGTGAGACAGGAAGGTGAGAAACAAGTCAAGGAAAAGGAGTGCTTTCACAGTCTATTCAGAGTCTGTGCTGATTAAGGCCATCTAGTTCCAGCAGAGGTCAAGTGTCCAGCTGCAACTTCCTGTCTCACAACAATTTGGCTCCTGCAATAGCCTTTCTACCAAAACACCCTTCTATGAATTGGTCTATTAAAATGAATTAGACCCTGCAGAGTGACTGCTGGTCTGCACTTACTGTGAGGGGTGAAGTCCTTGTCACTGGGTTTCTTTCTCCTGTAAGCAGAGGTGAACATTGTGTTTTATGAGGTAAACAGTTCCTGTAAATTAGTAGTGAATATGTTTTAGAAGGATAAACCTTTCCACAGAGAATAAGGTCACTGTTTTAATTACACTGCTTTAATGGGGTTTTGACTCAGCTCTTGTCAGCTGTTCCAGATAGGTTAGGAACTATTTTTGCCTCATTTTTAGTGCTAGCAAAGATAAACAAGCAGTAGGTGCAGCTTTATGAACAGCAAAGATAACATTTTACATAGACATCCTAAGATAAAGAAGGTTATGTAAATATAATGATACTGGTCTCTGACCAGTTTCTGAGCCAGTACTTGTAGGTATTTGTAAGGGTCTTTCTTACTGAGATGAACAGAGGTACCATTGCTTTGGATGTACTTATGCATAATTCTTTTTAGTCCATGCTGTGCATTTTCCAGAGGACATGAGGGTGTTTTCCTTGCTCAGAATAAATTATTCCCTTATACGTTATGTACTACAGAGGGATGTGTAGGTGAAAGGGAGTGAAAGAGAAAAGGGGCAGTTGCAAAGTTACAACAGAAAAAATACAGAGGGGAGAATGATTTCCTTTTTGTCCTCAACATTATAACAGAAGGACAGATAATAAATAGCCCCAGCTGAAGGATGCAATGCTTGGCAAAAGGACCACAGTAGCATCTAAGGAAAAAATTATAGACATGAGCTGGAAAACACAGGAAAGGAAGGGGACAATTGCTCTTTATCTGATCAGTAGGTGGTCAGTCAGGATTTTCTTCTACTGCTTATTTTGTTTTCCTAAACTTATAAATGGTATAATAAAAGTGTTCTCTAATTAAACCTCACACAAAGTTTAAGTAACTGACTTTCCCTTGTTGGTAATCTAGCTACCTTTAATGAAAGCCAGTATATTGTGATGATTCTACCTCCACCAGTGACTTTGGGCAAGAAAGTATAGTTTCACCTCTTTTATCAAGATTTGTTTGTGAACTTGCATTAGAAATTTAGTAGGTAGTTAGTTTCCTATGTTGGTACTGAACCACTGTAACAGTTTAGTGAGGAACACCATGTCATAAGTAATGCTGTGTTTCACACAGAGAATCATAGAATGGCTTGGGTTGGACAGGACCTTAAATATCATCCAGTTCCAGGACAGGGATACCTTTCACTGGACCATGATGCTCAGAGTCCCGTCCAGCCTGGCCTTGAACAATTCCACGGATAGGTAATCCCTGACTTGTCTGGGCAACCTGTTCCAGTGCCTTACCACCCTCACAATAAAGAATTTCTTCAGCATATCTAGTCTAAACATCCTGTTTCAATTTGAATCCATTCTTCCTTGTCTTATCATTACACACTCTTGTAAAAAATTCTCTCTCCATCTTTCTTGTAGGCTCCCTTCAGGTACTGGACAGTTGCAATTACCGCAAAGCCTTCTCTCCTCCAGGTTAAAGAACCCAAATTCTCATAGCCTTTTCTCCAAGGAGAGGTATTCCATCCTTCTAATCATCTTGGTGGTCCTTCTCTGGACTGCTCCAACAGGTCAATGTCTTTCCTGTGCTGATGAATATAGAGGAGGATGCAGCAGTCCAGGCTTGGTCCTCACTAGAGCAGAGTAGGAGGGAAGAATCCCCTCCCTCAATCCGCTGACCATTCCTTTGGATCCACTCCAGGACACATTTGGCTTTCTGGACTGGGAGTGCACATGGCTGGGTCATGTCCAGCCTCTCACCCACCAGCACCCCCAAGTCCTTCTTGGCAGGGCAGCTCTTGATCTGTTCAACCCCCAGCCTGTGGTGGTACTTGGGGTTGCCCTGACCCAGTTGCAGCACCTTGCACTTGGTTTTCTTGCACTTGCACTTGGTGCAGCAAGTTGCCCTTGTGCCAAGTGGGAAAGTGGGAAAAGAAGTGTGAAATGCTCATAGGCTCACTTCTCAAGCTTGTCCAGGTCCCTCTGGATGAAATCCCATCTTTCAGGTGTGTCAACAGCACCACTCAGCTTGGTGTCCTCTGCACATTTGCTGAGGGTGCACTTGATCTTTTTGTGTACGTCATAAACTAAGATATTGACTAGTATTGGTCCCAGTACAGACTCCTGAGGGACACTACTAGTCATTGATGTCCATCAGGACTCTGAGCTACTGACCACTACTCTCTGGATGTGACTGTCCAGCCAATTCCTTATCCATCCAGCAGTCCACCTGTCAAATCCATGTCTCACAAATTAGAGAGAATCCCCCCAAATTGTGGGGGACTGTGTCAAAGGCTTTACAGAAGTCCATACAGATGATATCCATAGCTCTTCCCTTGTCCACTGGTGTAGTCACTTCATCATAGAAGGCTATTGGGTTGGTCAGGCAGGACTTGCCTTCGGTGAAGCTGTGCCGTCTGTCCCAAATCATCTTCCTGGTCTCTATGTGCCTTAGCATAGCTTGTGGAAGGACCTGTTCCAGGACCTTTCCAGGCACAGAAGTGAAGCTGACAGTTTGGTAATGCCCAAGGTCCTCCTTTCTAGCCTTTTCAGATAGGTACAGTGTTTCCCATTTTCCACTCACCAGGGACTTACCCTGACTTTCGTGACTGTCCAGATATTGGGGAGATTGGCTTGTCAGCTACATCAACCAATTCCCCCAGGGCTCTGATATGCATCTCATCAGGCCCCAAAAAGTCATGTATGTTCAGGTTCCTCAGGTGGTCATGAACCTGATCTTGTGGGAGGGAGTTTTCTCTTCCAGTCTACATCCTGCAGTCCACCCAGTCAAGAAGGGTGGGAAAGAGGTTGCCATTAAAGACTGGGTATGTCAGCTTTCTCCTTGTCCATTGCTACCAGTTTTCCAGCATTTTATATCAGAGGGGGTACATATTCTTTGACCTTCCTTTTCTGGCTGACATCAGTTCTTAACTGCCTGGAATCTGATACACTGATACCAAGCTGTTGGAATGTGTTTCTACACATGTTGTGGTTTAGGAATGGTATTTAATGTTCCCACCTAAAGCACCCCAGACAATGTGATGCTCTCTCACTGCCTACCTTCCCCTGCAGCAGGATCGAGAGGAGAATGGGAGGCACAAAAAGGTACAGATCATGGGTTGAGATAAGAATGATTTAGTGGAAACAGCAATGAAATAAAAAACCCCAAACAGTTACAACAGTACTAATAGCAGAGTGTATGAGTTAGGTGAATGATTCACATGTGATTGCTCACTACGAGCAACCTGGCGCTACCGGACTGAGCACCCCAGCAAACCAAAAAAGGCAGGTGTGACCATCTCACCATATGCTGAGGTGAATAACCAGGGTCCTGGCCATGCCTCTCCTGGCTGCTGCAAAGTCAACCCTGTTCTGGCCAGAATAAGGACATGTTAAGTGGGGACTATGATATGTTCATAAAACCTCCCCCATTTCTCTGCCTCAGGTAAATTTTTTGTGTCTGATGGGGCTCATCTTTCAATGCATTTCACAGATAAGCACATACTTATGGGAACACTGGAATTTCACAAATTCCACTGAAATAGGATAGCTTGAGGTCATAAAGATCAATACATAAAAACTCCAGATAAAGTGCTTTTGCATGATTTAAAATGAATAAATTCTTTATGAGCATTCATTTTAATATTAGTCACAGAAATTATTAAAAATGCAAAGCCTTTAAAGTTATTTTCACCAGTGTTACTTAATCAAACCAGTACCTTTTTGCAACTCTGTATCTTGAAAAGGAAAAAATATACAGAATACGAAAATTCAACATGTAGCTCTTGCTGTGGATTTTATGTAGAAGTCAATTGTTTGCTACATTGATTACTGCCAGCACAAAACCCTAGATGAATTGGGTAAGATGGAAAACATACTATGTTAATATTTCTTATGACCTCAGCTCTTTTCCCTAGACAATTTTAATGAAACATGATAGTTCGGATCTCTATTTTTCTCATTATTCCTTTTCTGAAGAGTTGGCTTGTTCTTGCAGGAGAAACTTAATGTCAACAATATGGGGCATCAGGTGATAATATTTGACTTTTCTGTCATAAGAGGACTGTGGGAAACTCGAGTTAAGAAGAACAAAGAACGTCAGAAGAAGGAGAAAGAAAGATTAGAAAAAAGTGCATTGGAGAGGTAAGACAACTTTTGTGTTGTTCTTTTTAACCAAATCCGTTCTTTTTATCCACTAACATTGCCATATATTAAATACAATAAATATAAATATATATATAAAATAAATATAATGAATATACTAAATAAAAATTTTTGATTATTTTAATTTTGGGGTTTGGGTTTGATTTCAATGACTTCTTTCCTCTTTTCCTTGCATGATAGCAAGAGAAATGCAGCACAAACTACACCTGTATTTCATTAGTTCCTGCTCTTTCCTATGTAGATTGTGATATATTAATGGCATACTTTAGTGTTTACTGTAGAAATAAATTGAAGAGAAAAATAACCCATTTTGCACCTTTCTATTTCTCATATGCTGCATAAAAGTATGGCTTATTAATTATGGAATTTGTGAACACATGCTCATAAGTTGCAGTACTAAGAAATACTTTAAGACTTTTTGTTGAGTTGACAGGAGAAAGAAAGCTAGTTAAATTAGTGGACACATTCAATTGTTTCTGTGTAGGTAATAGTGAAGAGAATAAGAATTGATAGATTATTTTTCTCTTGTTGGGGTATTAAAAAAACCTTGATTATAATGCTTACACCCATTGATAATTTTATTGTTTTTATTTTATTGAATTTATTTTTTCTTTAAGCAATATTTTGCCTCCCATAAGACACTGCTAAATATAATACTGTATTGGTGAGGTTGGAAACATACGACTTACCAACTTCCTCCCTCTAAGAAGAGAAAAAAGAATAAAAATAACTTTCTGATTTAAAAATAAAATGTGCAGGATTAAACAGTGCCCTTGTTTAAGAACATAATTGCATTGAACCTTTGTGTGGTGTTTCAGCGCTCTCAGGACACCTTTAGTCATAGGTTCTCACTGCCAGTGCAGCTACATTGACAGCAGAGCAGCTGGTCTAGGAGAAGACCCGGGCAATACAAAGCCTGACTGTCCTTTCTGTGGGACCTTTCTCTTCAAAACAACCATAGTAGCAGTCTTGGTTTTNCTGGGAGTTAGTTTTCTTCTTAGTAACTGGTAGAGTGTTGTGTTTTGGATTTAGTGTGAGAATAATGTTGATAACGCACTGTTGTTTGGATTGTTGCTAAGTAGTGCATATGTTAGGTCACGGACTTTCCAGTGTCTCATTCTCTACTAGTGAGGGGCTGCACAAAGAGCTGGCAGGCAGCACAGCCAGGACAGCTGACCTGAAC
>VZRQ01000963.1:290380-312670 GCA_013397975.1 Machaerirhynchus nigripectus | reverse complement strand
TTTTTTTCTATTATTAAACTGTTCTTAACTCAGTGCAGAAATGTTACATTTATTTTCTGATTCTCCTGCCCATCCGGCCAGGGGGCTGGGAAGTAAGTGTCTATGTGCTACTTGGTTGCCATCTGGGGTTTAACCATGACAGCTGAGAGATGGATGTTTGCTATTTTCCTTGTGGTGGAAAGGACAAGTGAAAGGGTTTGGGATGAAACTTGATCAAACCTTATTTCTGTCCCAATGTGGACAACATATCAACATCCCCCTGCCACATTTTTTTTTGTTGTTTTGGTTTTCTGTGGTGCAGAAGATAACTTTTGAGTTCACTAGTACAAAAGCAAATGACACATGGTAAATTCTCTCTATAAGAGGGAAAGAGGGTCACCTTATGTCCTCTGAGGTAGCTAATTTGAGCTCCCAAGTCTTTTGTCAGTACCACATGTTAAGACTAATTTCTTACATTGACTTTTCCATAAAAGCAGGACATTCTCCCTGTTTTCGTGCCTGTGGTTAACTGTCGTAGATACACTTCCATCTGAAAGAGTGGAGCTTCACCACTTTTTCTGTTTTTTTTCCACTAATGATGTCCAAATTCATAATCTTATCTTCATGTACCACCTGAAGAGGGGAAATTTGAGGTATAATGCACAGAAGTAAAGGTTCCCAGCTGCACCTGCAGCATGAACAAAGGACTTTTGTTTTCTTCCTTTAAATCTGAATTTGTGTATTGTGCTTTGTATAGTTGTGCATCTTCGCACACTCAGATTGCTTTCCAGTTAGTTCTACTTGTAGAGGTCCTGGAAAAAAAGGAGGAAATACGTTAGACTTTGTCTCCTGAACATGAGTGATCAGTATTACACCCACTGAAACAAATGGCAAAGTTCATGTTCGTTCTCATGATGCAGACCTTATAGAATGGACAAAGCTGATAGAATAACGGTCAAAGTAATATTAGTAATAAAATGCTAAATTCAGTTAAAAGAAAGTCCTGTTTGTTTTATGAGGTGTGCAGTGACCACTGGCATTTAGGTCCTAAATGTCAGCTCACGTTATTTCTTAAGTGCTTTTCAGTGCTCTCAAATGTTGGACTAAAAATATGAGACTTCAGTGGTTTTTAGCTTTAAAGTAGAGATAAAATTGTATTTCTAATTGAATGATAGAAATAATATTTCCATGTGTAACTACATTTCATTATTTTATGGAGTTCTGCATTAACTAAGTACAGGTATCATACTCAGAGATTAAAATTTTACTATTGTCAGGTAGGTCCACTGAAATCAATGCAAGTACATACTATGCCACAGTAAGAAAGTATTTTGAAAGTACTTTGATCCAAAATGATAATTCCCAAAAGACATTTAGAGAGGGCACTTTCCTGAAATGAGGGCTGCATTCTAGCATTTAAGATTCCAGATATTTACTTTTGCTGGAAGTCAGAGTGAATTCCGTAATAGGGTTGAAATTAATAAAGTTCCTCTGCAAATACAGTCGTGTAACAGAGTTTGGAATCTGGCCTTTTGAGGCTGCTTTTTCTAAAAGAAAAAAACCCAAAATCCCGTTTTTCGCAAAGAGGTTATAATTTGCTAATGCCTTTGAGGTCGTGCAGTTCCTTTACATGCTGTGTTACTATGTAAAATGACCTGATAACATGCAGTGAAATGTAGTATGTATTATTCAAGGACAAATTCCCAGTTAACCTCTAGGGACCTTTTTTTGCCTTGGGGCAAGGTAATTTAGTTCAAGCAGCATCATTCAACAGTAACATGTAAGATATCTTTTGAATGAAGATTTTCTTAAGAGGAAAATCTCACAAATAATTTAAAAGCTTCAACTGTGCATTAATGGTGATGTCTTGTAAAGATTTGTTTATAGGGCAGATGCTAAGCAACTGGTCAGTGAAAGCTGATTCTGGACAACCAGCTACTGAGAACACTGGCCATCTGAGGTACTGGTATCAGATAAATTTTTGGTTTTGTGGGGCTGTGAAAGTATGGCAGTTTAAAGAAAACACATAAACCAGCAACTGAATATAAAAGAAAAAGAAACAGAACAGTGTTGAGTAGGCTTATTTTCATTTTACTTCATGTTCTTGATCCCATCAGACAAGCCCATTCAAAATCTTCCATAGAATATGAAACAAACTGTTACAAAACGTGGACACTCTGCTGAGATTTTCTATATGTTTATGAAAGTGCATATTATGGAAAGAAGTTTGTATTTATAGCACTGTTTTATATTTGATCTTCTAGATTCTGGTTGTGGGGAACAATAAAAGATTATTCAAAATCCTGAATGTTGTCAGATGAACTTGATGTGGTATGATGATTTTCCACATTGAAAATATGGATGATTTTCCACATTGAAAATTCTTTTCTACTTGTTTTCTTCTCTCTCTCTCTTTTTTTTTTATTTTAAGGGAATAAGAATGAAAGTTTACAGTCAGATTTTTTTTTTTTAAGGATTGCAACATGTTTGTCATTTGTGTGAAAAGCAGGTAAGATAAATCTGAAGGCTAACAGATTAAGCATTCAAGTGAGGAAATGCCGGAGCTGTTTGCCCAGATTAGCTACCTAATCTTTGCTGTGAAATGGCACAGCCTGCTCTGTCCACCCACAAACATGCAGCAAAAATAAAAGTTTGTTCAGCTACCTCTTCCAATGTGCCTCTTCTCCACAAATTTCTTCTCAAGGTCTGACTAATTAAATGTGTATGTATTATTTTTTGAGCTATATGCTTCCTAAATATTAAAAGTAAAAAGCAAAAAGCAAACTGCACTCTGCAGGCAGACTGACTTTTTTTCCCTGAGAGGCTGCATGTTTGTTCAATAAAAAAGATCTGTCTCTATTTCTCTGCCAAACTTCAGTGTTCTAACTCTATTTGTACCTGAACTAAGATTTTGTTATATTTATCTTTATTGTCCTACTCAATACCCAATGCAGGACTTTTTCCAAGCAAGTCTAAAACTCAAGCTGGGAGTCCCTTGGCCCCAAACACAAATTATAGGCGACAAGTTTGGTTTCGATTGGCAGCACTGAAAGATGTAGTAAGTTATTTGCCTTTGTTTGTAGCCACTTGTGCGCACAGACCGTGTGTCTAAAGTAATGCACAGAAGTGCATTGTAAGATAAAAGCTGTTGTTCAGCCACAATCCTTTAAAATGGAGGGAAGAGCCTGGCAGTGATACTGAAATTGAATCAATCTGATTGAATTAGAAGCAAATGTTACTCATCCATCAGAAATATTATTCTGGGCTGAGCTCCAGTTTTACTGTGATGCTCTTCTAAAAATTCCATATGATTATTTAATGATCCTGCATGGCTTGTGATTCTGATTTAAAGATCACTCAGGAGTTCTCAGCTGGTGTCACCATGTAGTGTCCTGGTCAATTCTTCTGTCCTGGTTTAGAGGAAAGAGTGTTATCTAATGGAACTTCCTTTCCTTGCCTAAGAATCGTATCTTTTCCCCAAGAGCTTCCAATGAGACACTGAGCAGAGGGTAACTCCTGAAGGAAGAGCAACTGAAAGAAACCCAGTTACTCCTCATTTGCTTTGGTGGCTCTGAAACCCCTACCAATGCACGCTTCCTTTCCAGGCTGGTTGTTCCTTTGAAAGGTCCAATCACTGAATTTATTGTACAACAACTCTTTGCATCAGGTTGATTATATTCAGAATTTTGTTGGAGAAAATAAAATTTCAAGCAGGGAACTCCCACATCCTTGAAAAGAAATATGTATAATAATAAAAAATTATATGCTGTGAATCTTTTTTCTGAATGTGTATTCCAATAGTGAAGTAGCATTTGGGAAATGATTACCTGAAGAGAAATTCAGCACTAACTAAAATGGAAATACTTGAATCTTCTATTTCCCTGCTGATCCTGTTTCATAACTATAGTGTATTGTCCTGAAAGCTTACCGGAAAAATGCCATGTATTGGAAAGTAACTCCCCAGAGTAAAATTTCCTCTACACCACATAGTGACAGGTGTGCTTTTGTGTTACAGATACATAGGTATGAAATGTAACTTTTTTTTTTGACAAACATAATCAGCATGCAACCAGTCTTTTTTAAAATTAGTAGCACTGTATGATTTTAAAATTAGTGGCATTGTATGATTGAAGTGGAAATACTGGAGGAGTTGGCTCAGTTGGAACCTTAGATCGCATCTGGCCCTTTGTCCAGGAAAAATATTTTTTGTGTTCATATTCACACAGATATTAGTCTTGACTTGACTACTTTCAACTTTCTTAACACTGAAAATGATTGTTTTTTCTTTAATCTGACTGAAACCATTTGATCAAGGCATAGAGGAAGGCGAAAATATTTTATTGTTAAATAATATTAAAAAGACAAACTTCAGGAGAGCTGTGATTTTGTAACTCATTTGTCATCTGTGAAAATGTGTTTCTGGAACATCAGGCATCTTTAAAGTGTCAAGACCAGAAATTTAATTTCTCCAGAAGTGTATTAGTATTCAAAAGACTATTTTATTTCTGTGGATTTTTTTTTTCTTTTTGCCCCACTGTTTTAGAGGCCTTTTCTTTTAGATATCTTTCCTGAAGATTCATATAATAGCCTCCAGATATGACCAACCTGGTGGAAATTCCGACTTATTTGAGGATTGTCACCAAATGAAGACTTTTAAAGGCCTTTATTTTCATAATGATCCCATAAAAAGTACTATCACCTCAATTTTTTGACAGTGACAGAGCAGAGTGACAACCATGTGGCCAAATAGATCCCTTTG
Source organism: Machaerirhynchus nigripectus (assembly GCA_013397975.1). Lineage (NCBI taxonomy): Eukaryota > Metazoa > Chordata > Aves > Passeriformes > Dicruridae > Machaerirhynchus > Machaerirhynchus nigripectus. The sequence goes on along the minus strand of VZRQ01000963.1, from coordinate 307,932 downwards.
GTTTGATCTCAGTGGAACCTGCAAATTTACAGCTTTGTCATCTTTGCTTATCTTTGTCATCTTTGCTTATGTACAAACCATGCACACTGGTTTGATATAAGTCACAACTCCAGGCCAGTAAGGCTCATAATGATTAATTTGGTTAGCATGTAACCCAAGAGTACAGGCAGGTGTTGTAAATTATTAGACCCTTTGCCCATGGGAAATATAATGTTTTCATTCTGAGATGTACTGTACAAAATTATGCACTTTTGTTGCTCCATTATTAATTCACTTTCCATCTGTTCTAAATGTGCTTGTACACAATACTTGCATTCTTTAAAAGCTTAACAGAGCACATTGCCATAATTTAATGTATGAGTAAAGAAGAATTTTGACACAGGAGTTCCCTATCAGTGTGCAATATTCATACTGAAATCCCTAGCAGGTTTAATTTTTCACCCCTGTCTTTCTTCTGAGGTAAATACTTCACTGTCTGATTTGCTTAACAGCTGTTTCTGTTATATGCTTTATATTTTACTTGGCTAGCAATGACTTCCTGAGTTTTGTGTTTTGTATATGTTATCAGCAGACTGTCAGAGGGCAGTTTATTTTTTCAGCTTTAATGTAGCACCTTTCTTACCATTTTCTATGTTCCTTGTTTTGAGAGAGTAAAATTTTAGATCTGAGACCTCTGCTCTGGTGTTCCTGCGGTCTACCTAAGAAAGCCAGTACTGATGTAACATACTGTTTATTTACTTAGACTTTTTGACCACTTCTTTCTGGTTTTTGAACTTCTAACCTTCTTAGAATTTATACAGTGAGGAATAAGTCAGTAATTTTTTGTCCTTGAGAGAAGAGCAATGGATACAAAACCTCCCTATTTTGTGGGCAGGTTTTTCAGTGCACTAGATTATGCACCGAGTGAAATATTTATGGCTTTGATAGAAAATTAAGGAATTCCATGGAAATGAGAGGGTAGTAATGCAGAGTTAAGCTTCACAGAAGGACAGAAAAGGTGTATGTGGAGGACTGGAAAATGTGAGAAAGAGCAGTACATCAATGGTAAGTAAAACTTGGAATATTTAAAAAAAAAAAGAATTTTAAGTGTTTGATCCTATGGTCCCAGTAATTTTGTTCTCTTCCTTGAGATTCAGTTAGCACCCTCTCCATACCACTTCACTTCCCAGCAATACAGAGCTTTTATAGCTATTTATCTGTGCTCGCTTAGAATGGTAGACAAGTTTTAGAACAAAATACGAGTAGGTGGTTTGGGACTGTTTATTTTTCCTTATAGTATAGGAAAATATTGTTTTGTAGCTTTTCATAGTGATATTACAGTGTACACACTCTGTTGTGCTGGCAGTGTCTGGGGTTCAAATGACAGATTGAATAGTTAATACCAACACTAAAAATTGAATTGGCTTATGTGTCAAAACATCTGAGATGGAAAACTCTGTCACATCTGAGCCCTTCTAGACTGCAGCTGGTGGGGATGCCTTTGGTAGGGCTGCTTAGTGAAATCAGGTGTTTGGATATCTCTCCCTCTGTAATAGAAAATTTAAAAATGTTAGCTACAACTTGTTGAGATATCACAGTATGGGCTAAGGAGCTGTACCTGCTTTAACCTATTTTCTTGTCTTTGTCATATCAAGAAAATTCAGAAATATTTGTGGAGATATTGTGCATAGTTGGTGGACTCTTCCTTGACTGTGCTAGCACCTTTAGTCCACTCTAGGGACTCTGGGCTGAACGCTTTCCTCTCTGTCCAATCTTTTTTTTCTTAACTCATTTACACATCACAGCTTGCTGTGGTATGAAACATACCACAGTGCAGTAGACACTGAGAGAAACTGGGAGATTTATTTCAAATATATTTCAGTGTTCTCACACCTCCTCTATTGATACTTTTAATACCAAAAATTCTTCCAGATGTCTACTTGTGAAGTGCATTCTTATCTCTCTAATGAAAACTGAAGCCAAGAAGGAGTAATATTTCTGCAGCTATCAATAACTTCTTTAACTATTCCTTTATTGCTCCTTTCATATTTTGAGAAATTATGGTTCCCATCACCTTTCTGAGGCTTCTGTCTTCTGATATGCTACAAATCCTTTTCCTACTCATTTGTATACCTGCAGTAATTTAATTTCCTTTTTTTGTGTTAATCACAGCTTATAACTTTTTTCATTTGAAGATAAATACAATTTTATCTTTTTAAAAATATTTTTGTAATTTTTTAAATAAGGGAGAAAGAGATCCTCACTGTCTTCATTAGAATGTACTTAGTCTGAATTTGTGCTGTCTTCATGTAACCTGTTAACACTTTACCCAGCGAGCTACCTTTTAACCAACCTCTCTGTTAATTCACCCTCTGAAATATTTGTGGAAGGTGCTTTTCTGTACCTTCCCTTTATAAAGATGTCACTTGGGAATACATTGCAGTCATTATTACAGAAGGGGCTTTCTGCAGTTCTCTTATGTTCCACGTGTAGTGTGCTGCTCCTTGAAACTGTCCTCTGCTGGTCCCTCAGGCTTGCTCCTCTGATAAATGGTTATATGTATTTTCCAAAAGTGTACAAAGTGCCTGCAGCGTGTCCCTGTGCCCTGTATTTGTCTCTGCCATTGCTGTGCTCTCTGCTTTCAAGTCTCTCTAACATCCCCTGAGATTTCTGTAAGTGACACAATGTGTACAACTGTCTCAGTAAACCCTTCAATCTAGGCATGCAGTTTTGCTCACTAAAGACCTATTTTGATAGCATGAAGTCAAGTATGACTTTTAATCTGTGCTGCCATATTTCCATAAGAGTGCTCTGCACTGCAGTTTCATACCTTTTTGTGAGTGTCCAAAAATTATTTATTTCAACAAGATTTTGGGACATGCTTCTTGTACCTAAGTTTGTAACTGGTTTCTTGTATCAGGATTAAAACCAGAATGTCTGGTTTTAATCCTGACAAATTTGGGGGTCTTTTATGAAGGGGCCATGGCATTGGTGGATAGGGGCAAAGCAATTGATGTCATGTACCTGGATTTACACAAAGCATTCAGTGCTCTCTTGAATGAATCTTTGATTCTAAATAGGGGGTCATGGATTTGACAGATAGACCATGTGGTGGATAAAGGCCTGGCTGGATGGCCGCGTGCAAAGTGTTGTGGACAATGGCTCAGTGTCCAAGTGGAGACTGGTGATGAGTGGTGTCCTCAGGAGTCGGTGTTGGGGCTGATACTGCTCGGCATCTTTCCTTTGGTGACATGGACAGTGGGATTGAGGGCACCCTCAGCAAGTTCACTGACAACACCAAGCTGTGTGGTGCAGTCACGCTGGCAGGAAGGGATGTCATCCAGAGGGACCTTGACAGGATTGAGAGGTGGGTTTGTGCAAAACTCATGAAGTTCAACAAAGTGAAGTGCAAGGTACTACATCTGGGTCAAGGCAATACCAGGCATATCTACAGGCTGGAAATAGAACTGATTGAGAGAAGCCCTGAGGAGAAAGACTTGTGGGTGATATTTGACAAAAAACTGAACACAAACCAGCAATGTGTGTTCACAGCCCAGAAAGCAACTGTGTCCTGGGCTGCATCAAAAGCAGGTCAAGGGAGGTGATTCTACCCCTCTACTTTGCTCTTGTGAGACCCCACATCCAGATCTGGTGCCCCCAAAACAGAAAAAACATGGAATTGTTGGAGAAAGTCCAGAGGAGGTCACAAAGTTGATAAGAGGACCGGAGCATCTCCCTTATGAAGACAGGCTGAGAAAGTTTGGGTTGTTCAGCCTGGAGAAGAGAAAGTTGCTTGGAGATCTCATAGCAACCTTCCATTATCTGAAGGGGGCCTACAGGGAAGCCAGAGAAAGTCTCTTTATCAAGAACTGTACTGACAAGACAAGGGAGAATGGCTTCAAACTAAAAGAGAGTAGGTTTATATTAGATAATAGGAAGAAATTCTTTACTGTGAGGGTAATGAGGCACTGAAACAAGTTGCTCAGACAAGCTGTGGATGTTCCATCCCTGGAAGTGTTCAAGGCCCATTAGTGGCTGAGGGGTGAACTTGAGCAACCTGGTCTAGTGGAAGGTGTCCCTGCCCGCAGCAGTGGGGTTGGAAGTAGATGATCTTCAGTGTCCCTTCCAACCCAAATAATTTATGATTCTATGATTCTGTTTCATGTGACATTTTTTCTACATATTAGCATTGTAGAGAAAAATCACATGATTAATTGGTAATACATGTAAAGGTTTGGTTACTTCCTATTTGAACTTTATAAACTTGCATGTAATTCTCTTTCTAGGACATGACGCATTTACTTTCTCTAGGGGTAGTTTATTCTGAACTTTTTGTCTTTCTTCAGCTGTCAATTTTCTTCCATCCTTTAGATTAAGATTTCTATCAGAGGATGGGGATGACATGAACAAGTCTCATGTACCACAGGATCTATAATCCAAAGTGTCAGGTCAGATTTATGATACAAGAGGTTTTGCAGAATCTTATTTTGGTGTAAGGAAGGCTTGCGTCTGTTAATTAACTAGTTCTTTAATTGACTAAGAGGAAATAAATCTCTCCTAACTAAAAGCATGAGTTTTGACAATGCTTAATTATGTCAAGTTGAATTTGCACCTGAAGTTATATGAGAAAAAGTTTGCCTTGGAGGGGATACAGAAGTTACACTGAAATGGAATCTGAAATCGGTTGGCATGTGATGACTTTGAAGTTTACCTTCTAAGCAGATGCTGGTATAAAAATTAAAATAAATCGCTATACTTGAACAAGAAAAGGCAGGGAAAGAAGGCACTTCTCACATTTTTCTTTTTCCCAAGGAAAATGCTTTCATATATCACCAAGTACTTGATTTTGTTTATGCATATAACTTGTTCTGTGTGAATATATTTCCTCTCCTATCAAATTGAAGGGCACAATTTTTGCTCTTTTCCATAACAGTTTGATCACTCTCCACTTTTCTGTTATTCTCTGGGTGTCACTGCTTTATAGTCAGTGAATGAAATCCTGATCATTTGAAATCTATATGTACGTGTAGAAAATCTTGGTGTAACCCCAGGAAAAGCACCTTTTAAAATAGAGATATAAAAAATAGCCAATACCTTAGATGAATAATTATATTTTTTAAAGTATTTGTGCAAACACAGATTAAGCTTTAGAATTTACCTGCCATATTTTTTCAGCTGATTCATGTAAACATTTTTTGGCACTATTTCAGGATAAAACAGGAATGGAATTTGATACTAGAGTGCCGTAGAAAAGGTATTCCTCAATCAAAATACCTCAAGAATGGCTTTGTAGACATCAATGAGAAGAACCTGGACACTTATGGAAAGGCTCCTCAGCTCAAGAAGAATCGTGCTTTGCCAGATGGAGTAAATAAGGAACAAAACAAGTTTATTTTTCAGCTTTCTGGAGAGCAGTGGATGGTAAATATAATGGAAAATATGTTTCTGTTGGTGAAGAGTTTGGATGTCTTAGACTGTGTATTTTAATCCCCCACTTTTTTTTTATGTCAAATGCATATGAAGTTGATGTTTTTTCACAGTGTTAGAAGTGACTAAAGCATTTTCTACTTCAGCCTGAACTAGTAGTTTTGTTTTCAGATATATGTGTTTCAAATTCTCTGCTGATACATGTAATTTATCCCTCTCAAGAATTTTGGTATGAGCAATAATGTTGCAATAAGGTATCTTTCACTAAAATTCCCCAATGGGGGAAGAGAGATGAAAATAATATTTATTGTCTCCTACTAATCAGAGATCTCTATTCTTGCTCTAATGGTTTGATAACTCTTTCTCAAGCTCTGCTCAGTTTGAAACTAATATTAGCGTCAATCCACAATGGTCTCACTGAAAAAAAGCGCACATTTGACTTGCAGATATGTTCGATGTGAAATACCAGTTTGCAGGTAGGATGTGAGTTAGTGCTGTCTTGAAATTGAGCCAGTGGTGGGTTAGAGCTGGTCTGAAGCTTTCTGGAGTTATAAAAGCTTTGATTGAAATGTATTTGGAGAAACACTAGTTTATTAATGGTAATGTGAAATTAAAATTTTGACTTTCGTGTAGCATTTTCATTCAAAACAATATAAGCCAAAATGTTAATAGATAAAAAGTTAGAATTACTTTTGATTGACCTGAAGTGTAACTTTACCCAAGATTTGATCTTGAATTTGATGGTGTTTTCTTTTTCAGTTTTCATTTTTTTCTTGCTTTAATTTCCTTCTGAATAAACATAGAACACTTAAAATTTCTGGATCATAGAAAACCCTGGTTCCCTTTCAACTCAACTAAGGATACTCTTTCTTCAACTGATGCCAATCATTGATGTGATAACAGTGGTTGCTGGAGAGCTATCACATCTCTTCATTCAAGAACTTGGGATTTTGAAAGTGATGCTTAAGATGTGTAGTCAAGTATCGCATTCTTTTAGGCATTCTAAAACTTAGTTTAGAGGTACTTTTGGAAAAAAACAATAAGAGAGAGACTACAGCTCCTTAGACACTGGTATCATAGCAACTGCAAATACTCTTAGTGCATCAGGGAAGAGTCGCATAGTTAAACTTTTCTCTTGCTTATTCTCCTTTGCCAAACCATTAAAATTTTGCTTTGTCACCATAAGCTAGGCTTTACTTTAGGAGGCAAAATCAAACAAATATTTTGTTCTGTTTTCCAGAGTATTTAATTTTAATTTGACATTCTGAAAAATCCCATTTAAGAGAAACTGACGTATTGTTATGTACATTGTGCCACCTTGAGCAGTACATTCCTAACCACCATGGACTTTGATATCTCCGTAGTGGATACTCAGTGTGGCCATATCAAAGAGACATCAAGTCTCATTGTCCAGCTCTAGCTTAGCTAAAGTGGGTTTCCTGTTTCAACAACAAACTGTGACATAGTTCAGATGTCTGCAGACAAAGATACAATCACAGCTGATTTATTTAGAGATTATTGCTCCTTCAAAATAAAAAAAAAAAATCACTTTCTAACAGCTGAAAATTATTTTAAAAGTGTGAAAACTCTCTTGAGAAAGTTCTGAAAGAAGTGTATATCCACTTAACTCAAAAATTTTGTAAATTTTTTGTTATACAAGTCATACCACTTTGCTTTTTTAAAATCTGAACTGCTGCTTCTGAACCAAAGACAGAATCAGTTACTATACTCTTTCCCCCTACTACCTTCTCACAAAAAGAAAGTAATTCACATTTAAACAAAATTAATTTTCACACTATAAAACCAATGCTGCACAGTCTGGCAATCTGTGCATGAAAAAAATCTGTGGACATATGACAGTTTTCTCAGAGAAGCCTGTATGTTATGTAGCTGGGAGCTGTGGTGTGAATTGTGGTTTGGTTTTTTTGATGTGTTTTGCACACAAATACATCTGTAAGTTGAAAGTTTTGGTGATTAAGCACTCAGGGACTTGGAAAAGTCAGAGCTGGGATTACCTGTGCTGATTTACAGGCACATAACCAGCTGGATTTGCTGTTGACGGGCCACTTACTGCTGGCAGCAGCAAACAGCACAGTCCTGTAAAGTATCCATTTGGGGATGAGCTGCTGAATCTTCTATCTTCCTTTTACCTGATAAGTATTTCTATTATGTTTCCCCTTTCCTCTCATCAATGAAGCAGTAATATATCCTCTGGACAGTGGATAGCTAAATCTGAGTAGGTTGCTGGTGTGACTTAGAGGTTTAATTTTGAGAACAAGGCTTGCTTCTGGGCTGTACCAGTTCTTTTTATGGATGCTGGGAAGCTAAGTCTCAAAGAAGAGTAATCCCCAGCACAGGGATGTGGCTTTACCACATCCTTCTCATAGGTCTCAATGTCAGAGTGCCCAGGATGTCTAGATGGTAAAAATGTAGTCTTGTTAGGAAGAAGCTGCTGCTTTGTGCTCCATATCCATATAGCATCTGGCTTACTAATTCTGCATTGTTGAGTAGGAGGTTAAAAAAGGGTTTTTTTGTAAAACACTCTATGATGGAATCATAGAATTGTTTAGGCTGGAGAAGACCCTTAAGTTCATTGAGAAAAACCATTAACCTAGCAGTTGAGGGATGTAGTCAATGCCTTTGGTCATGTGTCAGCAGAAACACCATGAGGCTTGCTGGCACCGAGAGAACCTGGTCTCTCCTTATCTCTGAGGATGCTCTGCATAGCCAGGGAACTTGTGGATAGGTAACAATATTCACCCAGCCAGAAGAGTTTGGGATAGCTTGGATAAGTACTTTGAAAATAATCTGGATTATGCTTTTTTGAAAATAACCTCAGGCCTTCTTCTGGGAACCTTAGTAAGGGTAAAAATCAGAGCAGATCACACATTTTGAATTCCTAATAGGAATTCCTTCTTTTGAGACCACATGCCAGTTTTTTCCCACCTCTCAAATATCACTGATATGATAATGTATTTTCATTAGAGGGAGACCCACTGTTCCTTGTACTTGTAAAGTAATTATTTTAACATATCTGAGAAAGGATAAAGCTCTTTAACAGCAACAAAATAGCAAGGAGAAAAAGGGTAATAATTTTTTAATAATTAGCCTCTAACACTTTTTGCTACAATTTTACTTTTAGTGTTTGTGATTATAGGCCTCCTTAAAGGCACGTATTTCTGTGAAGAAGATTAATAGAGTGAGTGATTTATGGATTAAAAGCCAAGGAATTATGACACAGTGTTAAAGTAAATAAGGGAGCAGCTTAGTTTGGGCTTTTAACAAAGCTAGAGTGACAGTGAGATCAGTGAAAAGAGACTGGAAATAAGAAAAATCAAGTACAAATCAGGTTTTCTTAGCAGTAAGAATAACAGTCTTAAACATGATACAGCTAGCATTTGACATGTCTTGCAAGGGATGAATACAGAAATGAAAACTATTTTGATGCCAGGAAAACAAAAGGAGAAAATGCTAGGTTGCAACAGCGAATGACACACTACAATGTTTTGTGTAGTTCACACAAAAGTAAAATCTCACACAACTAGGTTGGGCAAACAGGCACAAAGTTGTAGCTAAAGAGACTAGGGCTTAATTTTACAGTATATGAATTCTGAAAAAATTGTATTCTCTTTATGCAGAACCATATTTCCTCGTGGATCAACAACACTGGAAGTAGACTTAGTATGAAGCCTCTGTGCTTGAAGAACAAGTACCCAGCAAGTCCCTCTGAATCTGAAAGACATGCTGTAACGTGGGTTCTGGTTTAGCCATGCCTGTCCCTGTAGTTAGCTTCAGCCTGTGGGCAGTGGTTGATAACTACATTGATGAGGTAGTCTTGCCTTTGTCTGTCAAAGCTCCATCTGGCTGGGGCTGTTTGACAACATCCTTAAGCTCCAAGGGTCCTTTGTCTCCCTTTTACATACCAGACAAATATTTTAGGCTGGATGTAAGGAAAAAGCTCTTCACAGAAAGAGTGATTGGGGGTTGGAATGAGCTGCCCAGGGAGTTGGTGGAGTCACTGTCCCTGGAGGAGTTTAAGAGAAGAGTGGATGTGGCACTTAGTGCCACGGGTTGACAAGGTGGTGTTGGGTCATAGGTTGGACTTGATGATCTCAAAGGTCTTTTCCAAGCTAGTTAATTCTGTGGAGCTATGATTCTGTGACTGAAGTGTCTACTTTCCACGGGTGTGCATTCCTGCTAGCTGGGAACAGTAATGAATTGATATTTGCAGTTAGGAAGTAAAAGGGCATACAATAAAAAATGGGCTGGTCATATATTCATAGAATCTCAATATGATACTGTGAATGAAACCAGACAGGTTTTCTCTTCCTTTTCTCTTTTAATAAAAAAGAGGCAGAATACAGTTGTATTGCCCCAGCAGTGAGTCTCCTAAATCTTCCTGTGTTTGCAAAACACTTGGGACTTTGACAGCATGAGAATGGTGTGTTATGCCACAAGTAATTTCAGGTTCCCAAGGTATGTTTCAGAAAAATAAATTATTTATTTGAGAGTTTTACAGGCAAACACACAGTGAAAAACATACATATATATATATACATACATACATGTATATATATATACATACATATATATAAGGATTATGGACCTCTGAATTGGATGCCTAGGAAAGAACAATACAGAGTTGATGAAACACTTAATTGAGAACCTCTGCAGGCATAAACATGTATCTATTCAATTAAATTAGTTCTTCAGAGAAACAGCACCATTAGAACTAGAAACTGAGGCCAAATAATGCCATGAATATTCATATGAATTTTTAAATTGAATCACTTTAACTCTGTTTTTCCCCTCTGAGTGTTTATTTTCGGCTGTTAATTAATGAATGTTTATTCTCTAGTGAATCAGTGAATTTTAAATGTTTTTCACAAAATATTCAGGATAAACAAATTTTTTAATGTCGTGATATCAATATTGGCAGAGAAAAGCTGTTGATGCTCGTAAAATACAGAGTAGAACTGTTCTTGACCATGCTGCTTTACCTAAATAGAGGATCTGGATGCATACCTGCTTTTAAAAACTTTAATGCCAGATGTGCAAGTAAGTGAATGGCGGTAAAATTCTTTACTCATAAATCATGATTTTCTTGCATATAATTTCCTCATAGGACAAGACAGAAAATTACTATATTTGTATTTATTCTCACAGTCTTATTGTTTAACATAATATGTATTTTCACTGAGAACAGAGAATTTCCATTTGTTATTCCCAACTGTTTATAATAGTGATGTATTTATTTCCTACAGAGGGTCATGCAGCATTGCTGCATTGAATGGACAGGGAAAATCTCTCTTGTGCTTATGTATATTCCAGAGATTTCCCCAAAGATTTCCCCCCTTTAAAAAAAAAAAAAAAAAAAAAGTTCTTGACTCAGTCATGACCACTTTTATTATTAAAGGTGGTCCTGAGACACACTAGATTTCACAGAATCATAGAATCAGTAAGGTTTGAGAAGACATCTAAGATCATCTAATCCAGCCATTAAGCTAACGCTGTCAGGTCCACCACTAACCTGTGACCCTAAATGCCTGGGGAATGCTTAGCCTGGTGGCACTGTTGGGACGCAGCCCCTCTGTGCTTCTGGGCTCCAGCTGGTCAGGAGCTGGAGTGCAAGAGGCATGGGAGAGGCTAAGAGCAAGGTCTCTGCTTAGTGCATAGAAGAGGAGCAAGGGGGCTGTCCTGATCTGCCCATCAGCATGGGTCTTTCCTGCACTCATCTTTCCCTCAAGAAGCAATAGGCACAAGTGAGCATGGCTGGAAAATCATCCGGTTTTATTAGCATGTCCACAACAAAGCCTCCCACGCTGCTCCCTTGGGACTGTGATGTCCCACTCCAAATTCGTAAATGCTCATGGTTGAAAGGAATGACAAAAGTCAGAGCATCCAAAAAACCTCAGAAAGTTTTATGAGTAAATTACTGTTACAATTTGATATTAAAGTCCTCTTCCCAAATGAAGGTGCAAATGAGACCAAATGGTGGTTCAAGAATACCAATTTTACTTTGTGTACCAATTTTATTAAGCGTACGGGGAAAGAAGAGCAAGGTGAGGAGAAGGGAGAGAGAGAGATAGAGGATATAGTACAAGCAGAAGATAGCTACCACTGAGTGCTTGTTTAAAGTATAAGCTACAAATGTTATTAACCCTTTCCTTACACCACCTTCTTACCTAAACTTTGATCTGTGGTCATAGTCTTCGACCATTGTCCTCATCCTTGGTGGTGACGTGAACATACCAAACAGAGGGACAAAAGAAGAATGAAGCACAAGAGATAATGCAACAAATCATATATCAAAAAATTGCCGTTCCAATCATCAAGAAAATAAATCCAGTTAGCAACATCATTCCAAATTGCAGTAACGCTGAACCCCACCCCAGGAGTCTTAATGATCAGAGGGTAGACATCAACCAGGAGATGGGGCTCCAGCCATCAGACCAGTCATTTGGTTTCATGGATTGAAACAATTATGCAGTTTAGCCAGTTATTTCTTCCATTTTAGCTCACGCTTTCTTAATGGAAGTAGATGTATTATGAAAGGTAATACAGCGTTCTGTATTGGTTAACATTCCACATATATCTTGTTCTTTAAGTAATTAAAGAATAATTTAACTAATGCTCATTGATTTTGTAAAGTCTTTTTCGACACTTGTTGGACCTGCAGCTTAAGTTCTCCAGAGGCATACTTTGTCTATGTGCTTGATGTATGCATTTGCTATGTGCTGTTTTCTATTGCCCATTGATATGATCTGACAACTATGTAAAGTGTAAAATCATCCTAAATCTCAAAGCCAATACAAATGGTACAAGATAGTTTCTCATGTTGCAAATCCAGGTGTCATTATAGTCTATCAAATATATTTAGGGAAACGATGGGAGCAAAATAGTCTTTAACAGGTAGTGGTTGCAAGGGATTCCACAAATACTGCATGTTGGATACGGGTCCAGTGCATTTTGATTTCCAGGAACTGGGCCCAGTGTTAAGCCATGGGGTGAAAAAGTCCCAAGATAGGCCTGTGGGGTATGTGCTTGGGGGTGGTAACATCCCCCAGTGCTTTGTCAAAGGGTACCACTTTGGGATAGAAGTGCAGAGACAACAGGCTATGGCCTTGCTCCTTTTTAATTTGTGGCACAGTTCCATGCCACAGTGAGGTTAATGTCTCAGCAGGGACACAAACACCTCCCTTCCCAAGAATTTTTTCTCTGACCAGGGCACTGAATTTCATCCTCTTGGATCTTTAACCCTATACCTTCAAGGTGCTCAACAATATATTTTTTAATGTTTTCCACTTTATCTGTGTTGGGACCCCGAATCAATACATCATCAGTGTAATGGTAGGTCCTTATCCCCTCATCTACTGGAATTGTAGATAATTCTTGGGCTAGGGTAAAATGTCCTAGCTTGGGGGAGTCCTGCTTTCCCTGCACTATTTGGGTGAAAGTGTACTGCATCTCCTCCCATGTGAAAGCAAAACAATTCCAGTGGCTCTCCTGAAATGGAACCATAAAGTACATATCTTTCATGGTGGTGGTAGCTAAACTTGGATGGGCTTCCTGTATTATGGCAATTAACTCAGAAATGTCAGGCACTGATGCTGTTAAAGGTGCAGTATTAGCATTTAATTTTTCCATAATCCATGGTCAATCACCATTTTCTGTTTGGCTTTTTTTACTAGCCAAACAGAAGAGTTACAAGGAGAGTGAGTGGAAAGTATTATCTCCTTTTTCCGGAACTCTACTATCACACAGGAAATTCCTCCTGGACTTGATGGAGGTACTTTTTACAGAGAGGTTTTCCTGCCCTGAAGGCAGGTTTCTCACTTGCTGTGCAAATTTGTCATCGTGCACAGACTATTCTTTCAGATGTTTCTGGAAATGGGTAAGAAGGCTTTGGGGTTCTTGGGTGGTCTTGATATCCCCCTACAGTCCAAGGTCACTTCTTGGCCTTGTTCCTGTGCTTAGGTGGTACGGCACTGTGCTTATCTCTGGGAGCTACAAGGATGTTTGTCCTGGAAAAGTGCTGCTGTGCTTGGGCCAGCACAGCCTACTGCGTGACTGCCTTCTCCAGCCACACCCTATTCTTTCCCATGGCGTGACTACCAAAAATCCTTGGTTATTACCAACAATTCTTGTCTTTTGTTACCAAAATACTTGGTAGGATCCACAGTCAACCATCCATATATCGCTGTTTGAGACATACACATTAGCCTCTTATCTTCTGGGATTTTACAGGGATTCTGCACAGGCTTAGGGCCAGCTGCCATCTCCAGAGATCTGCATGATGCTGGCAGAGGGATGCTACGGCTCTGGCTGTCTTGTGATGCAAGGGCACGGGAACACCCTGAACAGAGCACCAAGTGCCCTTCTGAAGAAGGAGGCCTGTTGCATGGGGACAGCTGCAGGCGAGGACCTGCGTAGGATATGATCAAATGACTTCCTATTCCACGCCATCAACTCTTCCTCCCAGAAAGTGGTCTCTTCAGAAGCAATTATGTCCCTCATATCCCACATGTTGTTGCCTTCAAAGCTGAAAAACTTTCTTCCTCCCAGTCCATGTCTTTGTCTGAGCAGGACAGCAGATCCAGGGCATAAGAAGGCCTGTTATGGACCCACCTTGGCACATCCAATTTGGTGCTTGTGGGTGTGTGTAGTTGACTGTCGCAGTGCTCTTCCCATGCCTCGTGTGGGCTGGGCATGGGAAGACTCTCTTCCTCAGCATTCTGATTTTTGTCTGTGCTGTCCTCTCCTTGGGACAGCTCTTGGTCTCTGTTATCTTCCCAGTCTTTCTCCTTCTTAGCCAAGGCCTCTGTCTCGGTCACTGGTGCTGGCAGGAGTGCTCCTGCTGCCAGTCCTACTTGCTGCCCACTGAGGACTTCCATCTGGTTTGATTTGGAGGAGCTGGGGGATGACTAGCAGGGCCTGTGAATTGCAGCTTCCTGGCTCTCTGTGTTGGCTGCTGTGGATGTTGCTGTTGCCCACATACCCATCATTTCAGCCTCCCGGGGGGCTCATAAATCAGGGTTGAAGTTGAGCCTGTTTCCCTCCTGCTTGGAGGTGGGCTACTGAGGTGGGATACTCTGTTGTTAAAGCCCCAGTACTCTGACCATGCCTGACGTGTGAGGGGCAATGGGGGCTTCTCTTTTCTAGCACTCCATCTTTTGTCTTCATTGTATTCCACTTGAGACAGCTCTTGGGGGTTGCAGAGTTTCAAGCCTTCCCCCTCCTCTGACAAGGCTTCCTTCTTGGTCTCTGATACTTCCAGGACTGCCCCTGCTGCTGCCCCTGCCCATTGCCCACTGAGGATGTGGGCTTCCAGAGGGCTTGGTGAGGAGCTGGGCAGTGGGCAGCAGGGGCTGTGTGCAGCAGCTCCCTGGCTCTCCGCCTCTGCTGCTGCCACCTGCTTGATGAAGTCAGAAGAAGCTGCTGCCTTTGCCATCTCCTGAGCTTCAGCAGTGAGAGGTACAGTGTTCCTCTGCCTGCACAGCTGCCTATGGCTGCCTGTGGCCCACCTTTGGGCAGGAGGAGAAAGATGAAGAGGATGAAGAGGAGGAGGAGGTGGCAGTCTTATCCCCCCAGCCCTTCACCCTGTGCCTCTTTGGCAACCTCTGTCACTGAGGCATCCATGGGAGATACTGCCTCCTGAGGGAAGTGTTCTCCTGGGATTTGACATTCCAGGTCTCAGTGCTCTTTAAATAACCTCCTGGTAAGGCTGTGGCCCTACATAATGGTGGCCTCTAGGCACCTTGAGACCCCTGAATCACAAAGGGCCCAGGAATGTGCTGCTGTGACAATGGCACACCATGTGCAATAACCCCAGCAGCCTTATTACCACAGGGTGGGAATGCGCAGAGCGGGCTGGGACTGGGTGGACCCAGCTGGAAGCAGCCATGGCTGGCGTAAGGCAAACCATGCTTTCTCCTCGCAGAGGCTCCAGCTGACCCAAACCATCCCCTCCCACATAGCTCTGGTGCCTGTGGCCCTGCTTAGCTCAGCCCTGTCTGCCTTCAGCCACTTGGGGTGTCACCAGCCTGGGCAGCCAGTGGCTGGGGAGTGACGTCCCGATGTCAGAAGGATAAACTACTTGTTGATAGAATTGCCTTGTTAAGGTTTAGGGCTTGCCACTCAGCAACCCTTTCTGTGCAGAACTGTAAATTAATCAAAGAACTCTTGTGTGTGGATCGGCCTCTTGCACACTGTGTGAAAGACAACACCCAGTTGTTTTGGGACAACAGGGGGGACATGGGGACAGTGCCAGTGTTGTGCTTGGGACCTGCAGCAGGGAGTGCCTGGAACTAGCTTCAAATTTTTTTAAAAGAGAGGGAGATTTGGGTGCAACATTTTATTTTGGCCCATGACAGATAATAGTATAGAGCTGGAAAAGAAAGCAAATTGAAACTTAGAGCTTTGAACACAGTTTTAGTTCAGGCTCAGGTCTAGCAGGTAAATTCTCTCCTAACTAGAAATATTATAATCAGCGGTGGTTGTATGTTTGTTATTTATTTCCTTTTAAAACTTTTTTCTCTTCCAAAAATCAAGCAAGTTTGAGGTATTGTTTTGCTGTTTAAGGCAAAAGATTGGCTATCCTCCAAGTGTCAGTCTTCATGCAGCAATTTATCAGCAGGCTGCCAGCTTTAGCATGGCAGCAGAAGATTACAAAAGAACACAAGAGAATCAGAGAGTAAAGCAAACATAAAGCTTGTGGAAGTTTCAGTTCCCATCCCCTATCTAGTTTGTAAATGAAGCAAAATATCACATCAATTTATGTCTCAGCAGCACAAATATAAATGCATTTTAAAATGGAAAATATTGAAAAGGCACATAGTAGCAAAGTATTTGCATGCTTGCATCTGCAAATTGTAAATATGATCATATGATATAAAGAAATATTCTCAAGAAAGAAAAGCAAGTTGGCAGTTGGTAGAAAAATGGAATCTACTTCCATTCTTTTGAAGTCATGTCTAAATGTGTTTCTGTTGCTGCACAGGAATATCTTGGTGTTCTAAACAAGCCTTAATGGAGACATAGAGATTTAAAAAAAATCTTTATGCATTAATAATAAACAAGTATTTTTCACATTTTGACTTAATTTTTCTAAAATGGTGAATGAGTTTGATATTGATCTGGCAGAGAGCCTTGTGTGTTGCGCTGTTTCCAATGTATCAAGAAGAATTTTGTGGAGTACCCCCCTCAGTGTGAGAGAACAGCATGGCTGTTGGCTTCAGAGGGAAAAGGGCTGTATTTGCTACCAAAGAGTTGGAGATGGTGTGTTGTGACAATGAAGTGCAAAAAACCAGTAGATCAATAGAAATCCATAGACTGACCTGAACTGTGGAGAAATAGAGTGTTAACATAGACATCTTTTTCCCTTCAGTATGATTATTCATCTCTCTCTCTGAATCATGGTTCTTCCCTACAGAGACTCCTATGACACTCCAGCTAAATACTATCCCCTATGCTGAATTTTCCTTTCTTTACAGGTAGGAAAGACAATACTAATTGAATTTGTTGTTGTCATCTATTCTTTTATTTTGCTGCAGAAAAGTGTGCAGCACTGAAGATGAGAAATAGTAACTAATTCCACAAATTTGGAGAGATTTCTTACTACAAGCCCTGAGGCATTTGAGGCATTTTATTTTTTAATTGTCATAAACAAATAATTGTCATAAACAAATATAGAAGATGGATCACAATGCAATACACACACATACCTAACTGGAAAATAAAGTAAGAAATGAAATCGTCCATATCAAATATGAAAGGGAAGGTAGCAAGACAGAGTGATATAACAGGTTTTGTGTCTGTGCATGTGAATTCCAAAAGAACTGAATGAGAGGCAGTAATGACCAAAAAACAGCTTCTGATCAAAAGTCCGGAATATCTATAATTGCAATTAGATATTTTAATTTAACTAAGAGTTAAGTAGCGCTATTGCTAATCCAGAAGTTCAGCATTAATAAAAAACCAATTCCAATGCATCGCTCTTATAAACGCCTTGGGAGATATATGAAATCTAGAAGGAAAAAAAGAAGTGGGCAATATCCTTTTTATAAAAACCAATAATTCCTACTGTGTCATATTCTTCACGCACAGGAAAACAATATGAAATTTATAAAAGAATAAGAGGCTCATAC
>VZRQ01000963.1:258471-286996 GCA_013397975.1 Machaerirhynchus nigripectus | reverse complement strand
CACTGCTGTGGTCAGGGACACCTTTCATTAGACCAGGTTTGTCAGAGCCCCTTCCAACCCAGCCTTGAATGTTTCCAGGGATGGTGTTTCCACCACTTTTCTGGTCAACCTGTGCCAGTGCCTCAACAGCCTCACAGTGAAGAATTTCTTCCTAATATCTAATCTAAATCTACCCAACCTGACACTATGAGTTTTAGAGAAACAAATTCTTAATGCTTTCATGCTTTGGCCCTTGCCATTTTAAGCTACGTAACAGTAATTTTAATGCTTGCCTCTCCTGTGTTTTTGGATCTCAGAATATAAAAGCTTGTTTGACAGATTGTGTTGGTATTGAGAGGGATTTACTGCTCTTACAAGAAAAAATACAGGTGTAACAGGTGGCATCTTGGATAGCTGAAGAAACTGGGCACACTACGGGTTCACCAGTGTCGAGCCCGTGCACCCACCTGTACTAATACCTCAGCCTTTGATTTTAAATGCAGTAGTCCTAAGCTTTCCCCATGACTGCCATTCCTTATGTACACTAAGACAAAACAGCTTAAAGACTAAAACCTCCACCTCCCTTGATATCATAGGTTTAACTAAGAAAAACAGGAAGATGGAGAGCATCCTGAAACACAGAAATCTGTGCTAGAACTTTCTACTCTTTTAGTATTCTGTTAGTCAAGTAATACTCATTTGAGTGTTTTATTTACTAGCACTGTATATTACAAAGAAAATTTTACATAGACATCGAGATATATATAAAACATATAGTTTCAGCCTAGCATATAAACACAATAACAGATCATAAACAAGACACAAGCAGTAGATAATGGACATAAAATGAACACTAACTGTTTTATCAGCACTTTGACTGCAGAACTCAGTTAGGTCAGTAAGTTTAATGGACAAACACCTTTTAAGATGTAGTTTGGAAGAAAGGGGAATAAACATGGAAGAAAGGGGAAAAGCTACTAGTTTCCTGCCAGAGGTTACCCTAAACCATTAAACAGAGGGTTTTAAGGGATTGCTGCTTAACAATTGAGGTGAGTAGAGGCAGAAAAAGTTTCTTCTTTATTCTCATAATATTATACATTGTTAATGAAAATGATTCCTAAGAAAAAAATATTATTTATTCTATTAAAATCTGTTTCCACAAAAAAGGCACAAACACAGATCTCAGAATCACAGAATTGTTAAGATTGGAAACAGCCTCTAAGATCATTGACTCCAACCATCAACCTATCCCTGCTGTGTTCATCTCTACACCATGTCCCTAAGTGACATATGTACACATTTTTTTTAGCACTTTTGGGGATGGTAACTCTACCTGTTAGTTGAGTGGCCTGTTCCAATGCCTGGCCAACCTTTCAGTGAAGAATTTTTTCTCTAGCATCCAATCTAGACCTCCCCTTGCGCAACTTGAGGTCATTTCCTCTCATCCTGTCGCTTCTCCCTCTTCTCATGTGGGAGAAGAGGCTGACTCTTGCCTTGCTACACCCTCCTTTCAGGCAGTTGTAGAGGGTGATAAGGTTACCCCTCACCTTCCTTTTTTCCAGGATCAACAACCTCAGCTCCCCCAGCTGCTCCTCATAAAACTTGTGCTTGAGACCCTTCCCCAGCTCTGTTGCCCTTCTCTGGACACTCTACAGCACCTCAATTTATGGGGCTGTGATGGTTTAGAAATGATATTTCCCAATTTAATGTTCCCACTGAAGCACTCCAAACCATATGGCGCTCAATCACTCCCTTCTCCCTCTCCCCCTCCCCTTTGGGTGGCGTGGAGAGGAATATTTAAGCCACAAAAGTTAAAAGATTAGGGTTTGAGATAAGAGCAATTTACTGGAAATGGCTAGAACATCAGTTACAGAGCAAAGCACCCATCCATACTTACTTGACCAGAAGGGACCCCTTCTCTCACCCCTGAAAAATGATGTGGGGTGGTATAGAATAACCTTTGGGTATTAGCAATGCCCCCTCCTGGCTTCTACAAAGTTTAGCCCTGCCCTGGATTAAACCAGGACAGGGGTCCAGAGCTGAACATAGTATTGGAGGTGTGGCCTCACCAATGTTGAGTACAGCAGGACAGTCACTGCCCTGGTCCTGCTGACCACACTAATTTTGATACAGGCCAGGACGTCTTTGGCCTTCTTGGGCACCTGGGCACACTGCTGGATCATGTTCAACTGGCTGTCAACCAGCACCCCCAGGTCCTTTTCTGCCAGGCAGCTTCCCTTCTCCTTTTCCCTGAGCCTGTAGTGTTGTATGGGGCTGTTGTGACCCAAGGACGGGACCCGATTCTTTGTGTTATTGAACCTCATACAATTGCCCTTGTCCTATTGATCCAGCCAGTCCAGATGACTCTGAACATCTTTCCTACCCTCTAGTAGATCAATATTCCCACCCAGCTTAGCGTTGTTTGCAAAGTGACTAAGGGGACACTCAACCTCCATATCCAGATCAACAATAAAGATTCTGAAAAGGGCTGGCCCCAACACAGAGCGCTGGGGAAAAATTGTGCTGATCAGGGGACAAGTAGATTGTTCTAGTAGAGAGGAATGTAGAGCCTGTATCAGACCTTTTTTGGGAAACAAGGAAAAAAGTCTCAGTGTTTCCAGTAGCAATCACCGTTCTTTCAATTGCGTTAAAATTATGTGACTTCTGCTCATCAGTAGCTTTTATGTATTCCCATTTACTCACTTTCCTTCCAATATGTTTATGCTGCTAGCTTATACCCATTATTTATTTCTTTCAATGTTTTTGTTGCTGTTTTTTATGTAAATGTTTGGCTGGAAGGGCCAGAGAATGTTAGAAAATGGTTTGCTGTAGGGCTTCCCTCAGACACAATGTTATAGCACTCACCATCCTCCTCTTACCTGTGAACTTTAGCTCAGAAATTTTATTTTTCAAGATTCATTAAATCTAAGCACACCTCTGTGGAAACATAGATCTGAACATTAAACACTGCATAACCAAATTAACAAATTTTCTAAGCCATAGACGCTATTTATACAATAATTCTACATCACAGTAATAATTCTAGCCTATCCAGAAAATGATGCATAATCACTGATGTAGTTGAAAAAGAAATAACATAAAAAGCCACTCCAAGACTGTGTAACTGAACTGTTCAGCGCTTTTTTGCCAAAACATCCTGATGTTTTTCGGTCTTACTGAATGTTGTGTGTTGATAGGCCAGCTATTAATAAGGCAGTGGAACTACCCTTTTTGTTATGGCACAAATTACAGAGGAGGTTTTCCTCAATTTGTGTAATTCTCTCTTTGTTTATGTGTAAGGGGATGTGCTTTCAAATAGCTGTGGTTTTATTTCGTGTACTATATATGTATACAGAGACAGAAACAATGTGTATTGGAAATGTCAATTATTTTCGTAGGACAATATTATGAAAGGTTTTGGATATTTTGAAGTTTTTGAATACTGATTCTAAATGGAACCTTTCATACTTATCTACTAAATTTTCAGAAGGAAAATAATCCATGGGGGTTTGATCTGGGAGCTCTGTCTAAGCAAAGAGCGAGGACTAGGTGTTAAATCAGAAGGTAAGGTGTCTGGAAAGGTTAAGTGCTAAGGTATTCATCATTTTGTCTTCTGTTTACAAAACAGCAATAACTAGGTAAATATCACAGCTAAGATGTACTTGAGAGTAATGACAGATAGTTGATGTTGGCAGTGACATGCATCTTGTTGAGTCTTTAATCTTCAGACTGAATTGAAGTCAAGTTTAGATCAACAAATCATCCGGCAGAGGATAACCTACTGAGACATATTAGGACAACTTTTGATTCTCACAAGAGGTAAAGGTATGAGAGAACACAAGGTGATAAGAATATTTTCAATTAAAAAAAATTATTGCTGCAGTAGAAGTTTCTGAACTTCTGTAATATTGAAGTTCCTATTCCTGTTTTACCAGATTTAGAAGATAATGCTCCACTCTGAATCAGAGAGAAGAGCTGAATCCATTACCAGATATTTCAAATCACATTTTTATAGTCACGTTCATACATGAACAAGAACAACTTTGTAACAGAAGACAGTTGAGAATACTTTTGATTTGATACTTTTTATGTAATAGCAAATATTTTAATAAGAATCATGTAAAGAAAAGAAAAAAAACCCTGCAGAATGGAGCTGACTGTCTTAAAGTGGTTTGCCTAGGAATAACAGAAAAAAAATCGTGAATGGAGTGTAGCCAGGGCATTTTCTTTGTCTTCTGAGTGAGATTACAGCTCTGGCTCTGACTATGTGACTGCAGTGCAGTTGCTGTAAATAAATTAGTGCTAGTACATTAGTAATTGCTATAATTGAAAACATCCAACAATATATTCTCATATATACATAGGAAGTAGTGAATTGAAGTTTCATATGATCCCAAAGCCTTTGCTCTGGGATGGGATTGTAAGGCTGCATCAGGATTTTTTGCTCCACAAATTATTCATTAAACATCTCAAAGAGCTGTTAATAAAATATTTGTACTGTGTTCTCTCACATTTTTGATTTTCCAAATATTTAGTATTAAAATAACTGCTTTTGAGATGTACTTTAATAATACATCACTGGGAATTTTTGTCTCTTTTCTACTGCATGGTATAAAATTTCATTTGTGCATATCATTAATCCAATTTTCTAGAACTCAGAGGGGAAAGTTATTAGTAATAGAGTTTTAAGTGACTTCTAGATACCTAAAATAGCTTTTTCTATTAATAAGATTACCAATGTGCTTTGTGAGTTTCCAAGAAGAAAGTACATATTCTCAGCTTAAATGCCTATTCTGAGGAACTGCAAATTGATTTATTACCTTTGGCATTTATTCAGTATTCAGGATTTTTTGTCCAACAGCTCAGTCTTGTATGAAACTGAGGAAAATTTTGTTTATATCCTCCCTTTGAAGAGGCAGTATTAAACACTAGTGTTGCAAGTTGACTGTTTTTATGAGGACACTTTTGACTCAGTTTGCAATGGCACCCTCTCTTCTCACTATTCCTGAGTGGATGGAACTGAGGGCAGGGACTGGGGGAGTTAAGTCACTGGCACTGTAAGCAAAGATCAGGTTCATGACCACCTGAGGAACCTGAATATAGGTGTGTCTATGGGGACTGATGAGATGCAACCCAGAGGCTTGAGGAAACTGCCAGATGTAGCCACCAAGCCACTCTGTGACATTTGAAAAGTTAAGGCAGTCAGGTAAAGTCCCAGGTGAGTGGAAGTTGGGAAACACTCTGCCCATTTTAGAAGAAGGTAAAAAGGAGGACCTTGGGATCTGCTGACCTGTCAGTATCATCTCTGTCCCTAGGAAAATCATGGAAGAGATTCTCCTGAAAGCTATGCTAAGGCACATAGAGGCCAGAGGGGTAGTTTGAGAAAACCAGCATGGCTTCACTAAGGAAAAGTCCTCCTTGATCAACTTATTAGTCTTCTACAATGGAGTGACTTTTTCCATGGACGAGAGAAGGGCTAATCTGTTATCTGTCTGGACTTTGGCAAGGCCCTTGGCATGGTCCCTCACAACATCCGTCTCTCTAAAGTGCAGAGATATGGATGTGATATGTGGACTGTTCAGTGGATGAGGATTTGGCTGGATGGTCTCATTCAGAGTGTACTGGTCAAGAACTCAGAGTCTGGATGGACATTTGTGAGAAGTGGTGTGCCTCAGAGGTCTGTGTTTGAAACAGTGCTATTCAGTGCCTTCACCAATGATGTAGGCAGTGGGTTTGAGTGCACCCTCAGCAAATTTGCAGAAAACACCCAGCTGAGTGGTGTGGTTGACCTGTTTGAAGGATAGGTTAACCCGTCTGTCATACAGAGGGACCTGGACAAGCTCGGGAACTGGGCTCATGTGAATTTCATGAGGTTTAACAAGACCAAATACAAAGTGCTGTGCTTGGGTTGAACCACACTCTGGTATCAGCACATGCTGGGGGATGAACAGATGGAGAGCAGCCCTGCTGAGAAGGATTTGGTGGGTGAGAGGCTTAGCATGACCCAGCAATGTGCACTTGCAGCCCAGAAAGCCAAAGTTATCCTAGGCTGCATCCANGTTATCCTATGCTGCATCCAAAGCAGCGTGGGCAGCAGGGCCAGGGAGGGGATTCTGCCCCTCTGCTCTGCTCTGGTGAGATCCCACCAGGAGCACTGCATCCAGCTCTGGGGTCCCCTGCACAGGAAGGGCATGAAACTGTTGGTGTGATATACACACGGATGAGATACACAAGAGGAAATACACAAGGATGATTAGAGGGATGGAGGACCTCTGCTATGATGACAGGCTGAGAGAAGTGGGATTATTCAGCCTGTAGGAAAGTAAGGTGACCTTACTGTGGTCTTTCAGTACCTGAAGGAGGCCTATACAAAAGCTTGGTAGGATCTGTTTACAAGGGCATGTAGTAAGAGGACAAAGGGTGATGGCCATAAACTTGAGGAGGGTAGCTTTTGTTTAGATATTAGGTAGATATTTACTGTGAGGGTGGTGAGGCAATTAAACAGGTTGCCCAGATAGTTGTGGATGACCCATCCCTGGAAGTGTTCAAGACTGGATTGGGTGGGGCTTTGAGAATCCTGGTCTAGTGAGAGATGACCTTGCTCACTGCAGGGGTGTTGGAACTAGGTGATCTTTAAGGTTCCTTCCAACCCAACCCATTCCACAACTCAACGATTCTGTGATTGCAGATTAATGTAAAAAGTTGCCTAGTGTTTTACTCCAGTTTGCAGAAGTGAATCTAGATTTGCATTGAACGGGATCCTTAGATAATAAAGGCATTCTGTAACCTCATCTGTATTTCATCTCTGACACCTTATTTGGATCACTAATGTAGGCTTGTGTAAAAGGTGAATTTGTACTATAGTTTTTTAATAAGAAATTAGAGAATTTAATTACCAGTTCAGGTTTTTTTTAATTAATTAAAAATTTAAACTGTGAATAAATGCAACAACTATGACATTGCATCTAAAAAAATCTTAATTGTGAAACTTTAAGGGAGGCCATGGATTTAACTATGGCTTTTACTGCGTCTCCATGGAAAACACAGAGATGAAAGCTGTTTAATTCCAGAATCTTCAAATTTTATAAAAACAAAAATTCAGTGACATTGAACATAGTTAAAAGCACTATTGTAGCAGCAATGATATTACTATTACTACTTTTAATTCAGAAGTTGTGCTTGATTGTTATTTGAATGTATATGTAACGTATGGGAGTCGAATCCTGCTCTACGTTTGTGCAGTTGTGTAAGGGATGTCACCTCCTTTCTCCCCTCCTAAAGCTGCCTCAAAGGCTGTATTGCATGCTCATTAAGCCTGATGTTGACCAGGCAGCATACCAAAGATGGTGGAGAACCTCTACACTAAGAAGACATAAATAAGCCCTTAGATGCAGATTTCAGGTTGTGAAAGTCATACATACTGCCTTACCACCCTTCTTATTCCCCCTCCTCCAACTGACAATGTCTACGGTATTTGAAGACTATTTTGGGATTCATTGCTCTACAATTTTGTGCTCTTTCAGTCAAGACACAGGATTTGAGAATCTTTAGTTTTCGTGGATATTTTTTACAGTCACACATTTGTGCTCTCTCTCTGACAAAATTAGCCTAGCAGATCTCAGTCTGTAATCTGGATAACTATTCCGGCAGCTCATAGAGCCTAACTCTACCCTTATGTAGACTGTTGGTTGTAAAAATTTTTGAACAGTTATTTAGAGGAAGAAGTAATTAGAGAAGTGGTGCTGAATGGAAACCAGGTTGCAATAAAAAATTTCTAAAGGAAAAGCAAGTTGTTCCCAACTCATTTGGTTTCTATCTTTCAAGAAGATGGTTGAGCTTCAATTAGTAGATGTTGTCTGTCTGGTATTCCACAAAGTATTTGATACAGAGAACTATGGAAAATGAATGTTTGGCTCTAACAGAATGGACTTTTATGCTACAATTGTAAAAATGAGCAAAAGACTTGTTAAACCAGAGGCAAAAATGTGCATGTTTAGAAAGAGAAGGTATTCGTCATGAGGAAGGTAATTTGTAGATTTTCTCAAGGATCAGTCTTGACTTTATTACTTAGTAATTTTCAGGAATGGGGTTACTGAAATTTTCTGCTGACAGTTTGGTTGTGTTTTGTCACTGCAAAACAGGTGGAAATATGGAAAGGCTGATGAGCAGATAGGCTTCTGAAAAAAATATAGAGATTAAATTCAGAGTTGCAGAACTCAAGGTCATGTATTCAGCTTCTGTGCAGCATACCAGAGATCATTAAATGCAAAAAATGGAAGAAATGAAATCCAAATCTAACAGTCACAGGAGAACTATCCAGTAATTTTAGATGAGAACAGATGTAAAATAAGTCTACCAGGACCATTTAAGAAGGAGAATTTTTATTTTGTCAGCAGAGACTAGAAAAAATGGCTTATTCAGGCTAGAAAAATAAATGATGAGATGTCTGTTACCTATGGAAGCATCAGAAGTAAACATCAGGGAAGGAAAAGAGTTATTTAAAAATAAAATAGACAAAAGAATTAATGGTTATAAAACTTCTACATATAAGTTTAGGCTAGCAATCTGAAGACTATTCCAAATAAAGAAAATTATGAAACTCAGTAAATATGTTCTTCCATAACAGCAGCAGATGTAAAAAATAAACTACTTTTAAAATGGAATGTAATAAAAAATAAAATGTAATAAAAGAACGGTATTATGTGAAGTGGTCATGTAAGGATTTTATCCAGGAGATCCTGGTTAGTCCTATATATGTCTTATGGTCCTAGAGGGGGTGTTAGTGCTTGACTACTGCTCACTTGTCAGGTGGTATAACTTAATCCACTGAAGAGCCCAGAGGTGAAAAATAGCCCCTATAGAATTCAAAGAGATTGCTCCCTATAGGCAGATCTTGGCAAGCTCCATCCCACTCATTTATGTTATCCTGAGTTTGTTATGGAAATTAAATTCAGTTGCAAGACTCAACGGCTTTTCACAGTAATTTTAATAATCTTAGTCACAGCAATTACTGTAAATTGTCTGTTGATTCTGTAGTGCCCTTCTGTTGGGTTAGAGAGAGATTATATATCACAAGAAAAAATGTGATGCATTTTGTGCTTATCTTTTTTCTCATACCTGTGAACCACACTGGAAGCATTGACATACATGTAAGATGCTGTGAAGGTCAGACAGAGAAGCTGTGGTGGAGTCCATCACCCCACCCAGAAAAGCTACTATACTTTTGTGATTTTTTTTCATGAGTGGTTCTGCTCCATGTCACTGATGCATCAGAGATGACCATCTGAACTGAATTAGACAAGAGGTTGACTAGCATGTTGGTAACACTACATGTCCTGCCTACATTAGTTCTCCAACTGCTAATGGAACTGAGAGGTAGAAATTTCAATGACTGAAAAATTAGCAACTGTATCTGATGTGGGTTAACACTTACAGGCAGCTAAGCCTCATACAGCTTGCTTGGTCCCCTGCAGTCCAGTCTCCCACAGCAAGATGGGGAGAGAAAGAAAAGGGCAAAAGTGAGAGAACTCATGCATCAGGATAAAGACAGTTTAGTAAGTGAAGAAGACATAAACAAACCAGTGATGTAAAAGCACTCACTCACTGCAAATTGATCCACATTTAGTCTCTAAGCAATAGGGACCTTGGAAAACTTCCTCCCATTCCTCCCCTGTCTCCAGCTTTTACTGCTGAATGTGACATTATATGCTATAGCATATTCATTTGGTCAATTTGGATCCAGTGTCTCAGCCCTGTCCCCTCTCAGCCTCTTGCCCACTCCCAGCTGACTCACTGGGGCAGCAGAGTGAGAAACAAAAGATGACTTTTTTGCTGTGTTAGCACTGTTCAGTTTTTACTGTTGTTTGGTCACAAATCTGAAACATAGCACCATATGAGTTGCTTTAAGAAACACTAAGTCCATTCCAGACAGAACAAGTACAATATTCCAGTTCTAAAAGAACAGACAAAACATTCAAGGGCTATTGAATAAGTGGTTCCTTTTTCATTCCGATAGAATTTGTTCTCCTTTTTCAAGGGATTAATTGATTAAGGAAATAAATAGTGATTTTCTGATTCTCTAGTTTTAAGGCATCTCTGTTTCAGTGATTATTTTGTTGCAATGAACTGGTAAATTCATGGTTATGACACTTAACGTGATATCTTCACCTACATTATGATACTAAACCTGGTGAGGCTTCCTGATGGGTAGACTAAACTTCTATTATTTTTAGGTGCTTAAAAATATGGAAATAAGGTAGTTCACACATTGACATAATTGAATTAGTTTTATTACTCCAACAATCCTTGTCAGATAGCAGTGTACTGGAAAAACAATGCCTGTTGTAGTCTTATAGAAAATTTTTCTTCTGATATTTTAACTAAACCAGCATCTTACAGTAAAGGAAAACAAGGTCACTGTCCTAAAAGGACCACTGACTTTTGACATACACCTCAGTTTCCGTTTCTGGCAGAGCTAAAACAGGAAGGAAGCTGAGTGGAAGAGCCTATATTTTTCTTTGTTGTAACCTGTAGAGATTAATATAACA
Organism: Machaerirhynchus nigripectus; assembly: GCA_013397975.1. Classification (NCBI taxonomy): domain Eukaryota; kingdom Metazoa; phylum Chordata; class Aves; order Passeriformes; family Dicruridae; genus Machaerirhynchus; species Machaerirhynchus nigripectus. The sequence goes on along the minus strand of VZRQ01000963.1, from coordinate 276,470 downwards.
GAGTTCTCACAGTATGTGTCTTGTCTGCCACACGTGAGATGATTTGGCTGGTCCAGTCATCATTTGAAGACGTTGTTGTGTCTTAGGGAAACAAAGGGGTTTATGTAAAATGCTGTGTGATTTGGTGGCTCCTAGTGTTGACCATCAAACTGCATATCTCTGGCTCTTGACAACAGCAATTTCTCAGGGAAAAAATGTAGGACTTTCAACTCCCCATACTTCTTTGTCCTTTTCTGTGGAAGCACCAAATAGCCTCTGATAAGGAGTTCCACAGATTGCAAAAGGTGAGAAACTCTAAGCCAACATCTGTTTTGGAAGAAGTTTAACTAAGTGTTACTGTCTTAAGGATAAGCTCATTATTATGACACTGGCTTGAGGACTCATTATGTACTCTCCAATGTCAACCAAATCTAATAAAACACCAGACTCTTGCTAAAAGATTGATTATACATAGAAGACAGATTATTGTGGTTTGGGAATGGTGCCCCTCAATTCAGTGCCCCCACTGAGACTCTTCAACCCACGTGCCACTCTACCTTGCTTCCTCGTTTTCCCTTTCCCCTCTCCCTGCAGCACTCTGGAGAGGAGAATTGGAGGAACAAAAGGCAAAGATTACAGATTGAGAGTAGAAAAAATTACTGGAAACAGCAATAAGTTAATAAAATGTACAGTGACAACCACAATAATAATGACAGAGGGTACAAGAAGAGAAGAGATTCACACACAAAACCCCCTGATAATAGAAAATTAATAAATCAGATGGCTCCCTCTGCCATGGTTACTTGACCAAACCCCCTTCTTCCTGGAAGACAGTCTCTTTCTCCCACTCCTGACAATGATGTGAGGTGGTCCTGGCCATGCCCTTTATCAGCTACTGGAAAAATTAGCCCTCTCTTGGCCAGACCTGGGACTATGATATAAGTTTTTGATTCCTATATGTCTTGTCTTGGTTTAGAAATATCTAGTCTGCTTTGAGGGCCTGTTGACACATGATACTCTTCTCTCCTGATTTCTAACTGCTGAACTGCATTTCTGTTTCTTACTTTTGCATTTCCTTCTGAATGCTGTACTCTGTCACTGGGTAGAAGGGAATACCCCAGGAATATAATTGAGTGGAGGGGAATATTGTAGATGTTAACAAGCTGAGTATATACAGTTGATATCCTTACAGGAAGGGATGCCATCCAGGACCACCTTGACAAGCTTGAGAAGTGGGTTCATGTGAACTTCATGGAAGTCAGCAAGGGAAAGTATAAGATCCTGCACATGAGCTGAGACAATTTCCAATATCAGTGCAGACGAATGGGGATTGAGAACAGCCCCACAGAGAAGGACTTGAGAATACTGGTGAATGAGAATTGGATAGGAGCTGGAAATGTGCATTTGCAGCCCAGAAAGCCAACAGTATCCTGAGCTGCATCAAAAGAAGTGTGACCAGTAGGTTGAAGGGAGGGTGTCACTGTGAGGTTCCACCTGGAATATTTCATCCGGTCCTGAGGCCTCCAGTACAAGAAAGACATGGGCTTGTTGGAATGGCTTCAGTGGAGGGCTGTGAAAATTGTCAGAGGTCTGGAACCCTTCCTCTGTGAATAAAAGCTGAGAGAGTCGGGAGTGTTTAGACCAGAGAAGAGAAGGTTCCATTGTGTTTAGACCAGAGAAGAGAAGGTTCTTATTGCCACCTTTCACCGTATAAAGAGGACTTATGAGAAAGGTAGAGGGAGACTTTTTACCAGTGCCTGACAGGACAAGGGACAATGGCTTTAAACTGAAAGAGAGTAAGTGTAGATTGGACATAAGAAATTTTTTATGATGCAGGTGATGTGACATTGGAACAGTATGCCTGGAAAAATTGTGCATGACTCATTATGGGAAGTATTCAGTCAGGTTGGACAGGGCTTTGGACTAGATGATTTTTGAAGGTTCCTTCCAACTGAAACCATTTTGTGATGCTGCAATTCTATGATCGTTCATGTAATACAACAGCAGGGCTTTCCATAAAATATTCTCATTTTGTTATGTATTTAATGATTCCTTTCCTAACACATCAGCTATTTGATATATTCAAATTCCTTCGCCTTTGATTATATCACAGTATAACTTGCATTTTTTTCAGGATATTTCATTTTAATAATGTTTCTAACCGTCCTTTTGCTGAAGATTATGTAATGTTATAATGTGAAGAAACAAAATACTTTCTTACTAATTGTAGGCTAGAATATTATAATAGCTTTAAAATTAAGCCAATAGATATGATAAATCATGATAAGGAAAATAATGAAACACACGCACACATCCATTATCTTTTGTATTCAAAAGCATACAGTGCAGGATACTAAAACCAGAATTCTTGATGTAGTAAGTTTAGTAGGAGTGATTGCTCCGAATGAACAGGTTGTATTGCTAAGATGTCTTTCAGTTGGCAGGCAAATTTTCTGCAGGGGCGAAACCAAAAGCCACCTTCTCTAGTTTCAGCTGAGGTCAAGAGGTATCATCACTGGAAGAAACAAGATAATTGAAAGTCTTCATTGCCTCCTTTCAAACTCTCGCCAAAACCATTGCTGAGTAAGGGGCACTATTGCCCTTCAAAACATTAATGATTACTGCAGAAAATATTTATTAATCTTACTCATCATGATAATAAGGAGATTTTTCTTTGCTTAACTGAGTATACCTTGTATTTTTACTTTCACTCTTTTTTTTTTTAAGTACACTGATTTGAATTATCTTACTCTCACAGGCTGCTTAAAAAACCTCAAAGTGCTCAATGTGAGTTTCAATAATTTGAAGTCAGTTCCTCCAGAACTGGGTGATTGTGAGAATCTAGAAAAACTGGATTTGTCTGGAAATATGGAAATAACAGAGCTCCCATTTGAAGTAAGATAACAATCTATGTTTATTTCCACCTTTTTTATTTGGCTTAAAAGGTATTTTATCACAATGTTCAAATCTTTTCTTAACAGATTAAATCATATTCCTTGCAGTTTTTAGCAATAATGTTTTAGTAGAAATATCATTGAAAATGCCTTAGAAACAGTTAAATAGGGCTAAGGTATTTTGGTTTGGTTTTCAAGTGACTAAATTTTACTTGTATATGATATATGAAGGAGGACATGATCCTAAAGGGGATTTGGCTGTGGTAACAAGCAGAAGGCTGCAAATAGCTATTTTCTGTAAAAATGAAGTGCATCTTGATAGTCAAATTCACATACACTCTTTGTATGTTCCCAGTGTCTGTTTTCCTTTACAAACTATATGGAGAGTTCTCTAAACAGCACTGCATTTTGCTATAAGCACAAATATCTCTCTGAAAAGGATATTACATGTGAGGAGTGGCATGAATATATAATAGACTGAGAAAAGAACTCCCAGGCATGCGACAACATTATTTTTTTTCTATTGGCTTCATAACTGCTCTCTGCCACAGCTGCTCTGAGACTTATTGTCAGGAAGAAATAAAATCATTGGCTGGCACCTAACCACAATTTTAGCTGTCATTTGTATTTCTCAGGTTCTTAATATCCTGATTTCTGGGGGGTGAGTGGGGGAATCTTTAAGGAAAAGTGTCAGGGTCTTCGCTACTGATTCCTACTTTTTCTCTAAACCTCTGTTACTGGTGATGCACAGGCAATGTTGGAGTGGATTAAACTTGTGTGAGATCTGATTTAGCCCTGCTTATGTTCTCTTCTGAGGAAAGTAATAGTAATTAATTTTCTCCTCTGACTTTTCATAGTGAAGTAGTTTATCTGAAAAGAATTGCTAAAAAATTGTGTGAACAAAACAGAGAGTCAACCTTCCTATCATAAGTGGACATAGCAAAGAAATGCTAGCAACAGAATAAACCATCTCCTTTCTCCTTCCTCATCTCTTTCTTTAGATAGCAAAACCAGAGAACAAAACAGATAGAATTTAACTGGTGAAAAGGAACAATAATTGAATCAGAAAATCACACATCCTGAATAGGCAAAGGAATTAAATAAAATTGTCTTAGAAAAGTAAGTATATTCAAACCTGTGGATGGTAAACTTACCCGCAGTCACTGATACTTTAAAATCAGTATTTTCCCAGTTGCTTACAGAGGTCTTGTAGTACAAAGATTTACCCATGTTTATGTATTATGGGTAGCCTTTGCATGTAAACCTACCTGTGCATGTAAGTCTTTCCAGGGCTGAGCCCTGAGAGACTGGCATTTCTTCTAGAGAGCTCAAAAATATTGTTTCCTTATGAAAGTCTCCTACTCAATGAGATTGAAAGCCACAAAACTGAGTGTAGGTTATTGGGTAATGGTTTACTTAAAACCTACGGAAAAAAACTGGAGCTGTGCAAATAACTTTATATGACAGCAAAAACTGCAAGAAACACCATGTTATCATGGTATAAAAGGTTGAGAAGAAAATATAGGCGTTATCTGTTGTGTTTCTCTAGAGGCTGAAACTCAATTTATATTTGCAGTGATCTGGTAGGTAGGCTACACAAGCTCTTCTGATTTAGATTATAAACTTAGTTTTCCAGAAACAACATTTCAAGGGCAGCTTTGGAAGCTGAACATGCAATTAAAGGAACACTTCTGTCAGATAATTTGAAATGCTGCAAAGTGTTTGGCCTTTGGCATACTCAATATGGTTCATGTTATTCAGAACAATTGCATCAGTATCCTTGGTAAAATACTAGGTGTCTGATGCTGGATCTCCACAAATAGTTCTAGTGATTGGCAGGTAACTATTTAATGAAATAAAATATTGAATTAGTCTGAACAGTCTAAAGAGAGAAAACAGAAAGACAGTGGTGGGTTAGCTTTGCCTAATAGCCGAACACCTATATGTCAGCTCACTTCATCCCCCTCCTCAGCAGGATATTGGGAGAAAACAGTTTAAGAGATCTCATGGTTCAAGAAAAAGGACAGGGAGATTGTTTCTCATTTACTTTTGTCTGCAAAACAGACTGTACTTTGGGAAGATTAATTTAATATTTGTCAATATATATTTCAGTAGTAAGAAACAAAGACGTGAAACCAAAATATTTCCTCCCCTGTCTCCCAAGGTCAACTTCATTTCAGATTCCTCTTCCATCCCCAAGCAGTGCAGGGAGGCAAGGGAAGTTACAACAAGTACGCAGTGGTTTATAGCCGCTTCTCCTTCCTCCTCACATTTTTGTCCTCCCCTCATGTGGTGTCCCCATGGGCTGAGATTTTCAGGAATATCCATCCACAGCAGCATGAGTCTTCCATCCAGCACCTCCCTTCTCCTGCTCTGATGATATTCCCTCTGTTCTTTCTCATGCTTTTTATTCTCCCTCTTTCTCTGGTGGATTTTTTCCCCCTTTCTTAAATCAGTTTCTAAAGTGGCACCACACACTTTGCTGAGGAGCTTTGCTGTGTCCTGTGCTCAGTCCATTGGAGCCATCTGGAATTGTTGGTGTCCATTTGGGGCAGCCCCTGATGTCTTCCCACAGAGTGTTTTCTCCTGAACTCCCCACACTGCCAGCACCTTGTCACGGACAAGCAGTACAAGTATTTATGACCACAAGTCAGGTTATATAATTTATTGTCTAACACAGTTGTTGCTGATGTCCATTAATCCTGTGAAATGCTCATAAGGATTGGTCACATCTCTCATGTGGAGTCAGTACTGGGAACTGGAGATTATAAGCAAGCAAATATCTGCAAGCTCTGTTTTGGTAGGAGAATTGTTTCCCTTTACAGCATTAGGAAGAAAGAGAAAACTTGGCAACTAATACAAAAAATAACATGGAGTGTTGATAAAAATATTTCCTGTTTATCTTCTGCTAGGAAGTTAAATTTTTATCCAACTTTCAAATCCATAAAAGTTTCTTCTGGGAAGATTAAAGAACTGTGAGAGAACAGCATCAGTATTCTTCAGTGTAAAACTTGATCAAAAGTAATAAAGCAAACTGCAGCCCAGTAGAAATTATTAAAGTCTAATTTTGCCTTGGGTTTTTTTTTTACATAGTGTAATGGCCAGAGAGACACCCCATCCAGAACCATAACATTATTCTTGTCCTAAAGCACCTCATAGAGTAGCTGCATCAGCCTATTAGGAACATGTATTTCCAAGTGACTGGTCTTTTTCAGTATTTCTATTTGGGTGTGCTTTGGAACTGCTCCTCGAGGGGCATTCCTTGTGCCATAGCATCAGGAAGAAAGCACACTGCTCACTTGCTGTTCATTTCTAGCAGAAAGCTTTTTCTCTGCTTGTAAGGGCCACTTTCAGCACTCTGTAAGTCATCTCACAGCACCTTAAAATGAGGTAATATGATGCTGCATGAAAAAAAATTGAGGATGTGTGCTCTCATCTTTTACTTTCTCAAGGCTTAGGACTTCATACCATTCCATATTATGTCCAAGGAAGAGCAATCTGTTTTAATGTATAGTTTTCAATTTATTTTTATTTATTCTATTGTTGGATGTCTAATATTTTTAGATATTAAAATGTTATAGTTAACATCAATATTCGATTAGTAAAAATTGAAAGTAGAGCTTTGGCAGAGAAAATTTATAGATCTGCAGTTGAGTTCAAATCTATATTAGCCACATTTGCAAATTAAAAATTTCTTCTTCTGGACATGAGTGAAAATATAAAATGAAATTAAATATAAATGTAAATATAAGAAGAGGTAATCTATAAGACATTACATTTATGCAGTCAGTTTGTAACAGATACTTCTAGACCTCCGTAGCCAGGTTTAGCAGAAGAAGGTACACTGTGAGGCTTAGGGCACAATCCTCCCTGATATGGCACATAGATCATAAGACTCTTAGGTGGAGAGGACTTTGTTCTTCTAGCTAAGATGCTCAGGAGAGGCATGTCCTGTACCTTGACCAGTCCCTCTCTTAGCATAGTGTGATTATACTGGATACTCTATATTATTAATTACAGAGAGAAGGAGACGGATGGATTTATTTCCAAATTTCATGTATATTTTGCATGTGAATTTAAGAATTAGTATGATGCTGGTATTTGTATTTTAACTGTTGGATAGAGTTCCCTTGCTGTCATCATCATACAGGTTATGCAATAAATTTGTTCTTCCAGGAAGAAAAACTATATTATAAATAATATATTTTCTGATTAAAGTTTGTAGAAAAACTGCTCTGACCTTATTTTCAGGTGTGCTTCCTTCAGAAAGTATTACTTGCTACAGTTATTTACTGAATCACACAATTAAAGTTTCCTGTGCATGATATTTCAAAGAAACAGCCTTGTTGTGGGTTTCTTTTTTTTCTGCCAATAATTTTGCTGCAGCCAACAGTATCTATGTGACCCAAAGGAACTTCAGTGAGAAGATGAAGTTCTAATTTCCTCCATCCATACCATCTGGTATAGCACATGCTGTCAGTCACAGGACAGGGAAGTAATTCCACAGTACCAGGAACAAGACAGGAATATTTGCAGTAGGTGTTCTTATACAGAAAACACGTTAAAAAGGGTTTTTTCCAAACTTATTATGCTTTGAATAGTGTTCAATACCACTTAGTGTTCGATGCTACTTCTGGGATGACACCACCCAGCCAATTCCTCGTTCACTGACCGCTCCAGCCATCAAATCCCTATCTCTCCACCTCAGTGAGAAGTCTGTTGTGGGGAACCATGTCAAAGGCTTTGCAGAAATCCATATAGATGACTGTTGCCCTGAGTTTTGCAGTCTTTCTATGTTTTCATTCCTGTAGTAGAATTTCTCAGGCACTTTACTGTAAACATAAGGCATGTTTACCTACCAGTATCTATTATTATCATTCCTTTTGTTAGGCGGAGAATTATGATAGACTTTTGGCCTGACCAGTGTCATGGAGAGGTGGTAACCCCATCCTCCAATCCATGGTTGTCTCTAAAAAGATATATAACTGACTAAATAAAGAGCCAGCCTTCTTCTTCCCTCTTCTTCCTCCTTCTTTGCCCCTTCTTTGCCCTACCTTGGCCCTTCTTGTTCTCTCTTTTGGCCCTGGCTCCTATCCTGACAGAACGGTGTCTGCGTGGTTCTTTCGTGTCTGAGTACGACTGATGACTTCTGTAACTCTTTCCTTATCCATTGATAGAGTCATTCCAGTGTAGAAGGCCACTAGGCTGAGCAGGCAGGACATTTCCTTGGTGAAGATCTGCTGGCTCTCCCAAATCACCTCCCAGTCTTGTATGTGCCCTAGCATACTGTACTGGGTTTGCATGACCAGGTTTTGGTAGCATGGGTGCTGCAGGGGTGGTTTCTCTCAGAAACTGCCAGAGGCTTCCTCCAAGTTTGGCACAGCCAGTGCTAAGGCTGGTCAGTCAGAAATGGTGGCAATGTTTCTGTTATATTAAGAATGAAATAAAAGGTGCTGTGCAGATATAGTTGCAACCAGAGGAGAGCGAGGTGAGTACACATGAGAGGAACAACTCTGCAGACACCAAGGTCAGTGGAGAAGGAGAGGCAGAAGCTGCTCCAGGCAGAGGAGCTGATATTCCCCTGCAGCCTGTGGTGCAGACCATGGGGAGGCAGCTGTGCCCCTGCAGCCCATGGAGGTCCACAGGGATGCAGAGATGCCCTTATATCTTCACCTTGGCCTTCCTCACCCCATCCCTGTACAAACGGACTGTGGTCCTATAGTCTTCCCTGGTTACCTGTCCTTGCTTCCACTGCCTATGCATTTACTTCTTTCCCTTTGGTGTGACCAGCAGTTCCCTGCTTAGCCATTCCAGTCCCTTGTCATCCTTGCCTGATCACTTACACCTGGGGATAGAAAGATCTTGTGCACTATGGAAGGCATCCATAAATATCTGCCAACTCTGTTTTTCTCCCTTGTTGCTGACACAGGTTTCCCTAGGGATTGATATTGACTAAGCCCTTGAAGAGCTGGAAATTTGCTTTTCTAAAGCTCAGGGTCCTGACTTTACTCTTCGACTGACTCATATCCCTCTGGACTGTGAATTCCATCAGTGTGTGATAACTGCAGCCCAGGCTGCCTCTAATCTTTATGTCACCAATTAGCTTACTTGCACTGATGACCTACAGGTCCAGAAATGCATCCCCTCTGGAAAGACTTTCTACAGTGACAGGAGTTATAACTGGTGCTATTTCTCTGCTTTTCTTACCTGAAAAATATAAATATTGTTCGTTAAATCATTTAATAATGCCAACAGGTGTGACCCTAAAAACAACCCTGACGTGATTAGGGATTTCTTAGGCACTAATATTTGTTGCCTATGGTTTTCAAACACAACAGTATCCAAAACAGACATAAATAACTTTTTACACATTAATACAATTCCAAGTGATATTTTAAAACTGAGGTTCAACAACTGGAAAATTTTCAGTCTCTTTTATCTTTTTTTTTTTTTTTGTCTGTCCAGTCCTAATCACCTTTCATGGTTTAGCATAGCTTAGTTTTTAGTTAAGGAGAAACTACATCACCTAAGCCACACATTTAGCAGGAAGAACAGAGGCGCAAGGTTTATGCGTGTGTGTGGAGGCTTCAAATAAGTCCCCACTGGGCATTTTCATGTAACTTCTTGTCTTTGCGATCCATGACTGACACATCTCAAAGCCTTTACCTGGTAGGTGGGACACCAGCAGTCTCTGCAGAAATGTAAAATACCAGGTTGTGTTACCATCACATTATTCTTCAAATCTGTATGTTTCCAAACCTGTCTCTTTTCACTGCTATTTCTTTGGGTTTTATTAATGTCTGTGACAATTATAAATAAAAAATGCAATCAGATGTACAGGACATTAATTTCCCAGGGATTTCACTATCCAATAAGGCATTGGAAGAACTCTTCCCGTCTTATTAAATGGTACTATAAAGAATCTGTTAAATTTTTACTTCTGTAAGATTTTATACAAGTTTCAAGGGAGTCATGTATCAGATTTGTTAAAAATGGAATTTTATTTGTGAGGGTTTTTCAGGACCACAAAGCAGGAAGTAGTGCTGTAATAAAGGGCTTAACTTGGAACTGGGAAGCCAATCTCTGGTAAATTTTTCATTTTAAATCACTGGGAAATGTCTAGTTGACTGTAATCAGGCCAGCATTTCTGTACATACATTTTCCAGTCTCAGAAATGGTTTTCCAATTGCTTGGCTTGGTTGTATCTCCATTAGACAGGATTTCATCTTGTCCTTCTTTGCTCAGGGCTTATATTCTCTTTGAATTTGCTTTAAGCTCATGATGAGTTGCTTTCCAATGCAGTTGGTCAAAGTGTCAATCCATGCAAAACAACAGCTGTGTTATGGAGCTGGTATAAGATGCAATATCAAACATTAGCAGGAGGGGTGTGAAACCCAGAAAAGCAGGTGCAAAGGTGTTAGGTGTCAGAAGAGATTCTCTGAGGCCCTACTGCTGCAGCAGCTCTCATAAATGTTTTAATAGGTGGGGGGCTAAAGAAGGACATGGATCTATGTTAGGAAACAGGATTATGCAGTTAGGCATGGGAAAGCATGTCAGTTGATCTCACTCTTGACACCGTGCTTCCAAAGCCTTCTAATTAATATAGCATCATTTTAAAACCACTTCACTATCAGAATAAGTCAGCAGCTAATAATAACCGTCCACTTCACTGGAGATCTGACCCATGCTTACCTCCATGCTGTGGTGCCAGTGACCTTTCCTTTACCTTTCACATCAGTTCAGTAAAAGTAATATCACCTTTCACAGTCTGAAATGTTTTTGTAATAGGGAATGACAGACAAGTAGTTTTACAACATAAGGGAGGACTTAACAATGACCAAAGGGGCATAATGTGAACACTAAAACACAGCTATATTATTACAAAAAGCATGAATCTAACTGTAAAACAATTCAGTGGTAGGAGAAAGTGTTTGGTACTGTTCCAGCTTTGTTTTCTCTCAAAACAGTTCCAAATCTCTTTGAGAGCAAAATAAGCTTTCAAAATTTTGGTAATATATCCTCTATTCATCTGTGAGACAATCTGAGGCAGATTTTATATAGCTACTGAAGAGAAGAGAAGCAGAGAGCAGAACAAATAACATAGCATTATCAGACTTGCCTGTTTTGTCTTGCAGAAAAATGTCTCTGGTGCCAACATACATGGATTGATGAGAATCAAAAGGGAGTTATAGCTGAAGGGAGAGAAAAGCATGCTATTTATTTTTCCATAAAGTGCAGATAATGGGAGGTATTATTTATTCCATAAGAAGAATAAAGTTGGAGAGTATAATTGAAATTAATGTGTTTAATTTATTACTGAATATATTCCTATCAGTTGTTAAGTAATTACACGTAGTTATGTAATTGATCAACTCTACACAGCTGTAGAAAACACTTGGTAAGGCTAACTGCCATTTTTATTCATCATCATTGATCGGTGGGAAGGATATAAAGACAGAGATAGCCTGATCAGGTGAAAGTAGACATCATCCCGGGATTTTTTTGTCTCATATAGAACTCAGGTAAGATCTCTGCCTTGCTAGTCCTGAGCAAAAGAACATAGAATTATACTGGAATGTGAAGTGGAAGAGATGTTGGATTTGTGAGGGAATTCAAAGAAGGATACGTCCCAGTGGACATATTTTACTTACTGAGGAGATGACAGCTCGCAAGCCTGGTCTGCTCATTCTAAACTGCAGTACAAAGCAGGATGAGTTCAGGTTAAGAAGTGAATGGCTGGAAAGCTCAGAACAAATACAAAAAATGGAGACATTTCTTCACTTGCTGTTTAGACTAACCCTCTAATTCACTATTTTGACTTGTCATAGAGCTATTTAATACAGATGGAGTTTGGAAGGAGATGTGTAATTTTATGAATAATAAAAGCAAATGTTATAGAAGTCACAGAAAGGTTAAAACACAGCTTTGTAAGAATAAGATTTTCAGACTTTTACTTTGCAAAATCAATCTTGTCTTTTTTTTTTTTTTCTTCCAATCTATTTTTAATTGACATGGGTTTTATTAGATTCCCCATCACCTGCATTACTCTAGCCACATCAGACTGTTTTGTTCTGGACTAATCTGATGCGATACTGGTAATCTTGGTCTGCCAAGTTCTGTGACTCAAAATTTGAGATTCCACATGCCAGTTTACATGTGCACTGTGGATGCTGGGTATATGTAAGCAGTGCTTGCCTGTGTGTAGAGTTTGTGTGAAGAATGTGTATGGCTTTGTGACAAAACTTCCCCGACCATGTCTGGTTACACGATACGCGGTTATATGGCTACACGACTGGGGAGTGGATGCACCACAGACTGCTGCTGAGGGCTAGCTGCTGTGACTCCCAGCTTCAGTCATGTCAGGCAGCATATGCTGGCTGCCATGCAGTCTTGAGTCTGTTATTTCATTTAGTCTGGTCATATAACATTGGTCAGTTGAAAGTTATGTCTGAATGGTGTGACTGTGGTAGCAGAGTGGATACAAGTGTCTGGATCATGTGTGGGCATCATCGTTTCATGATTTGCTGTTCTTTTCTGCCCTTATTGTTTCTCCTTGAATACACTCCTTCCAGTGAAGAGAAATCATTTAAGGAAAGGCCAGGCTACTTCAAACTGTTTTTAATATAGCTGAAATGTTTTCATTCCCAGATACAAAATGCTCTTTGAAATGGTGGTTAGAGGCAACAAAAGAGTTATTAAGATTAGAGGACCTGATGTGATGCTTCAGAACTGTAGAATGTTGGACTACATTTTTTCAAAAAAAAGGGAAGAAATGAGGAGGTTCTTAAAATATAGGTCAACTTAAGTCTCAAATAAATTCATTGCCGTAACTAAGGTCTTGATAGACTTGTTATATTACACACCTGGAGTGGTTCTCAGCGTCTCAAGACTAGAAATCAGGAAAGCTGTGCTATACGTTCTTGAATGTACTTTTTCACCTTGGTAAGTGACATTCTGCCACTGTGCTTCTGTTCGCTTTTCCCCATTTGCTTGAAGTGACTATTAATGTTGTTGAAACAGCACAGTAGAGAACTCCTAACGTGTTTTTTACAGCATAGCATCACAGAGATTTATTTGCAGGTTTTTGTGCTCTGGTAATGATGATACCAGTACAGGAATAAACCTTAAATTGCAGATCTGCTTTACAAAAAATTCAACTTTTAGAAGTTTTGACATTTGAAATCTCAATAAGCAGTGTTATTCTACAAGAACACTGATGAGGTGTTTGTGCTGTATTCTGAGGTTGAAAAAATTTGAACTGTGCTTCTTTGGACTGTGACACAGAAATATAGGTTTTCATTATTTGTGTAAATGTCAGTTTCCTCAGAATTTTGTCAAGGTATTAAAAAAACCATGTTGTTGTTGCGAATTCTAGAATCTAGTTTTGTAGAATTTTGTTGAGAGGTGCAAAGATAATTGGTTATGTTGCTCTTGTGAGGAACACTGTGAAGGAAGAATACATCATGAATTACCAGTTTCTCTCTCAATTGCTCTAATCTTTATAGTTTTTCCTAATCTTGATTTTGGTCTTTCAGAACTACAGCAAACCAAAAATTTAATGAAAACAACAAAGTATTTCCATTCTGTTATCATCTATTGTTCATCTCTGAATCCCATATACTACTACAATTTACCTTAAGAAAAATTGGGAATTATGGTGTTTTGTATGTAGTGTTGTTTTATTTAGTGGGAAGTAATTTGGGGTTAATTATTGTATATCACATTACTTATATAACCAACTATTTATTTGCTTTTTTGACCACTAATGCATACTGAACACAAGACTTTAATGAAGTTATTTTTTTCATTTTTCCATCTTTTCCCAGGTTTTAGTCAGTTTAAGAAATGTTCTTGCATTAGCTTGTACATCTCTGTATTCGATTTATTTGCAGCTGTGAAAATCTTGACAGCTTTAGATGCATGCTGTTAAAAATAAATATTACTCCTATGTATTTGTTCAGCAGTCATATTTTCTTTTGTTATAGTCATGTTTTTAGATGCTCAAAGCATTATATAGATATTTATAAAATGTCATGATCACAGAAAATATTATTGGATATTGCACATGATATACACAAATACGCCAAAGTTTTCTGTTTTACTTTAAAAAAATTACTAGAGCTATATATGCCTCTAGCAGCAATATGTAGCTAAACAAAGATAAGTAGCTTGGGCACAATCTGAAGGGAATTGAGTAGTAAAACATCTGTTTGTAAGCTACTTATATTGATAGAGGGCATAGAAGTAAAAGTGTAAAATGTATCTGAGCTTATAGTGTTTCAGTACCATGAAACCTGATTCTTCACAATTTATCTTTTGAACAACTATGCTGGGACAGGCCAGATGACTGATTTTGTTAGGCATTTTTTTTCTTGTTGTTTAAGAGACATGGGACAATATTTAGCAATACAAGGAGCATTATGCAACAAGCCTTCAGCTGCATTTGTGCCTATATCTTCCTGAGGTACTCTGAGCCAGTGGAAGAGGTCTTGATATAATTTAGACCTAGCAGCTTTCCAGAAATATGAGAGCCTCTTGGCTACGCTGAAGACCTGGCCAGATATATTCTATGCAGTCAAATTTATTTTAAAAGACCATTTCAGCAAGTGTTTCATTAGTGCATAACAGAAAAAAAGCAATCAACCAATCAAACAACCAACCAAAAACAGGAAGGAAAAGATAACTTCACGACTTTCCAGTAAAAAGCAGATGATGTTTGCAGGTTTGCTATGTTATTATCCCTACCAAAGATCACATGGCTGAGTGGTATTACTGGAGGGCTGCTGTCTAGAACAGATGTGCCACATCTCTGTATATTTCACATTAGAATTCTTCCGCTAAAATGCATTTTGAAAATCCAGCTTCATTGCAAGCTTTCTAAAGTATGTATAGGGATAAGTATTCAGTTTTATATTTAGCAGACACTTAGTAAGAAAAACATAATTCAATACCTTAAATTTCTTGGATGCACTAAGATTACTTGGTCACAGACTGGATGGAGTAATGCAAAATAGCAATGAAGCACTAAGAACTGTAAGAATTCATAGCTTCATGCTCTTAATTGCACCAACAACTTCTCAGAAAGTAGCCAGATATTTATTTGTACAAAAAACTGCCCACTGTACACACAACATATGTGCCATTCCTTAGCTTTCTTGTGCAAGTCAGGAAAAGACCTCTTTCATATCTGATTATTTTACTAATATTAGCTTTATTTTCAATTTGCACATTTGTGTCAAAGAAAGACATAAAACTTCCTAGAAATACTGTTATAAAATAGGGAGAACAGAATCCTTTGGGACAAGATGAGCTCAGATTTTTTTCCTGCTAGCTTTGGCACTGAAAGAAAGTATATAAAAAGCCCACATGTGTCTAGCAGCACTACAGGAAAGGAAGGAAGAGGAGGGAGAGAAAATTTGCTATAATCCTTTCAAGCCACAAAGCAGTGACCTGTTGTGTTAAATTTTTGACAGTGTTCTCAGTTGTAGGTTTGTGTACTATCAATGTCATACACATGTAGTCTGTAGAGTTAAAAGAAAAATAATTTTGATGATGGACATTTTACAACACTATGCTCGACTAGATATGGTCTAATTCCAGACCAGATGTGTCACAGTGTGCAAAGCAGTCTTATCTCCATTGTGAATTTCCCAAATCTGGGGATTTTCTCTTTGAAACTCCTGCTTCAAGAAAAGACAAATCCAGATCCAAGTTTCAGGGTTCTTCTGCTGGCAGACAATTTTTCAAAACTGCCCTAGTGCTCAGCACCACAGCAGGCAAGAATCTTGTGCATTTTGGTGAAGTTACATTTCTGTTTGCAAAGTAAAAAACCCATAGAGATGCTTATTCTTGGTATCATAAAGGTAGCTCACAAATTGCAAACCTTCTGACCTCTGCTGCTGAAGTAGAAATGTCTTTTTTGCCTTAACATTTTGTCTTCCACTTAATTTATTAGCAAGCTGATTTCTAGCTGACATTTCATGAAAGTCTTTTTTCCAAGCTTACCAGGTTATCTCTGCTCAACCTGGTGCAGAATGCAGATTGTTGTTGTTGCCCAGCCCCAGTATATATAAGGTGAAATAATTTCCTCATCAATCATCAAAATGGGGTGAATGTAACAAATTAGAGCTACAGAACCACATTCTTAGTTTGTTTCTATGTTTTTCTCCCACAATTTTCCCAAATATTTATTTTGTGTCTATCCATATTGCATCATCACCTGGTTCTCTTCTGCTGATATTACCTCTTCAAGCATCCTTGATAATTTTTTCCTTTCAAGTGAAGGTTTACTGTTTTATCAATGTAAAACAAAACTGCCAATGTATTATAATTCTTCATTTTAGCTGTCCTCTTTGTTTACAGTATCTTTTTTAAGTTGCTACAGAATAAAATTTCCATATCTTTTGGATGTTTTTCCCATGCTCCATTTTGGAAAACAGTGATTTATTCTGTGTTTCAGAATGAGCTCAAATGAGCATACCCAGTTTTTTGAACCAGAAGGGTAACTTCACGTGGTGCATGGTGTTGTCATGGCAAACCAGAATCACTGTACGTACTTAAATCATAGTTAAGATGGCACCATTTGAATAGCATTTCTTCAATTGCTATGCATCTAGAAACAGAACAGAAAAAACGTTTTTGGCTATGTCTCTGTTCTGTTGCGAGAATGGGCAATATTGACCATCTCTTGGTGAAGGAACAGAATATAGCTTTAAAGGGTCTTTTTTCAGGTTTGAGGACACCTTGTCTCCAAACATCCTGGATAGGTCACTTAATGTCCATATGCTACTGACTTTGCTTTTCTTCCTCTTCTAATGGTTTTAATTGAAACATATGAAGTGTACATTCCCAGAGTGAGCTACTGGACCTATTTAAGTAGATGAAAAATCTTTAATTGACTTTTGGTAAAGCCTAGATTTCCCTTCTAATGTGTTTCCTTAATTTACAAGTTTTGGAAGTTTGAATATGAGATGACTTTATGATGGCAAAGTGCAATAATATATGCAGACTGTGTGCAGCTGTAGCGTCAAAGCTATAAAAATTTAATGTAACTAATCAACATAAATTTATTTTTTGAGACAGAAGACTTGTTTTGGCTTTAGCCCAGGAAATAATTAATTGGGTACGTAATTTCATACATGTGACTCTTCTATTGGCTTGGAACAACTCCTATACTTAGTCTTAAACACATGATCCACATTCTCAGGGATTTTAACTGTATGATGATAGTCCTTCCCTTATTGCTATGTGATTCTTCACTCACCTGTGAATGATCAATACCTGATACTTTTGTGAATATTGTAGATGCTGCATGTATTGCATATGTTTTGTGAATATTGAATAATTTCCTCATTTTTTGTAGAGCTAATGAAAGATTTGTGAGTACATAAAGACTGCTTTAATAATAAGCAAAGTCCCTTTCTATGAAAGTCTAATGCTTAGATCATCGTAGCTATATTTACTCTAGTAGACACCAAACTTTAGTTGTTTGGATGATGAAATGATGAACAGTGAAAGGGGACAATGTTAAACTTACAAGTAAACAGCTTGGCATACTGATCTTTGTTGTCTACTGGCTGAGAGAGGGAACTTAGTAACTGCAGATGAGGAGAAGGCGGAAGTGCTTAATGCCTTCTTTGCCTCGGTCTTTATTGGAAAGACACATGGTGCTCAGGACAACTGTCCTCCTGGGTTGGTAGATAGTGTCAGGGAGCAGAACAGTCCCCCTGTTATCCAAGAGGAGGCAGTCAGGGAACTGCTGAGCTGCTTGGATATTCATAAATCTGTGGGACCAGATGGGATCCATCCCAGGGTGATGAGGGAGCTGGCAGATGAGCTTGCAAAGCCCCTCTCCATCATCTATCAACAGTCCTGGCTCACTGGTGAGGTTCCAAAGGACTGGAAGCTGGCCAATGTGATGCCCATTTACAAAAAGGGTAGGAAGGAGGATCCTGCTAATTACAGGCCAGTTAGCCTGACCTCGGTACCTGGTAAGGTTATGGGACCGTTTATATTGAGTGCTATTACGCAGCACCTACAGGATGGACAGGGGATCAGATCCAGCCACCATGGGTTTAGGAGGGGTAGGTCATGTTTGACCAACCTGGTCTCCTTTTATGACCAGGT